>JAKOGI010003527.1:0-50894 GCA_029747015.1 Carnegiea gigantea | reverse complement strand
TATATTGTGTGTGTGTGCGTGTGCGCGTATACATATGTATATATACACATCTGTATATATGTATGTATGCATATGTATACATATATATATACATATATATATATATATATATATATATATATATATATATATATATATATATATATATATATATATATATATATATATATATATATATAGATATGTATATATATATGTATGTGTATGTGTGTGTGTGTATATATATTATACATATATACATATACATATATATATATATATATATATATATATATATATATATATATATATATATATATATAATATATGTGTATATATATATATATATATATATATATATATATATATATATATATATATATATATATATATATATATATATATATATAATATATAATATATATATATATATATATATATATATATATATATATATATATATATATATATATACACACTCGTGTGTAACCCTCATTTAAAATCTAAGATCGAGGTTATGCCTCGAGATTTCTCCAAACTATTTGGAGTGGGCCATCAATCAACTTACAGCGGGGTGAGAATGCGACATTATTGCTCTTGCGTGCATGCATTGAGGTTTGGCAACACATTTCTCTCAGAAAGGTATCCGTGGAGGTTTGAGTAACTCATAATGTTGATGGGAAGGTTCTGCCCTCTACTATGGGCATTCGGACTTCTACACTTGGCGTTAATGCTTGAGAAGATGTTGTAAAGGTGTAGCTTATTGCCCCAGGAGGTAACGAGGTGATGCATATTGTATAGCAATTCCGAAGTCTATCAGGTTCTCCCTTATATCTTCGTTCTAGGTATGTTGGAGTTGATATAGCTAGGACGCTATCAATCTTATAACAAAAGTAGCGTTTCATGCTACGATGAGCATAATCCCTAGCTGACTCGCAAGTAACCGTGGTTACATGTTGGAAAATAAGGAAGACTCCTTATGTAGATGACAATCCAGGCTAAGGCCACATCTAAGCATTAATGGCACATATATGAAGGCTAGGAATAACTCTTAGGCGACAATCAACTGGACTCTATCACAATCACCCACACTGACATGCATGTACACGAAGTCCTCACATAGTTGCTTGAGTAATTGTAAAATTACGTAAAAAGGGTATCATTTTAAAAGAACTTTTAGTGAAGAAAACAATCTTTAATCACTTATTAATAACTTGTCATGAACACATCAAGCAATGAATGCATCTTGATATGTAATAACTTACCGAGCAAGCAGCAACCATCCAACAGCTTGTTACCACATACATAAGCATAAATATATATGTACATATTGCATTAACTTGAAATTAGAACTTAACGAACTGAAATAAACTCACAATGTATGAAACTTAGCCTACATTCATAACTTACGAATAGAAGGTGAGCATACCAAGTTCATGATATTTCAACGCATAGCTAACCAACTAACATGCCACTTTCAAAGCATAACCATCCGACTAAACATGCATTGGCTTAAAATGTTCTCATGTCATTTAAAAGAGTACTCTTAAGAGTGAATCAGCTAGCTTAATATGTGTCGATTTAAAGAATGCTTGTCATTCAAGGGTTACTTTTAAACAATAACTAATCAAATTAGCCTGTTTAGATCTTAAGTGCTCTTAGTTCCTTTCAAACATTAATAGATTATTTCCAAGGCTATCAGTGTGATTTAGCTAAATAGGAAGACATCGATTCGAGGTGTTCTTTATTAATTCGAAGTCACTGTTTAGGTGTAAACTAACTAATCGGACAAGTATCAATTCTAAGCATTCTCATTTCATTTCGAAGCTATTAATCGAGCATGAATTGACTAAGTGTACATGTATTGATTCTAAACATTCATATTTCATTTCAAAGCTATTAAACAAACATGAATTAACGAAGTGTACATGCATCAATTCTAAACATTCATATTTCACTTCGAAGTTGTTAAACGAATGTAAATTAACTAAGCATACATATATCGATTCTAAACGTTCATATTTCACTTCGAAGTTATTAAACAAACATGAATTAACTAAGCATACATGCATCTAATCTAAACAGGTATGTTTCAATTCGAAGCTATTTTTTAGTCATGTATTAACCAAATATACTTGCATCGATTCTAAACATACATAATTCATTTCGAAGCTACCTTTTAGGCATAAACTCACTAAACTTAACACGCATCAATTTAAACTAAATTCTGCTGAAACAGGATATGCATAATTTAAATTAATCTGACAAAGCCTAAACTGACATGCATTACAACTTAAGGGTTAAAACAATTTCGAAACAACTAATACGTAGGAGGCGAGAAACACCCACATCGATTCGAAGCTAGAGACTTGAATCCAAGGCTGCTGGCTCGACTTTGGGGGCTCGAACAATTAACATTTCCTCAGTTCGTGCTCACCCATGCATGAACAGACCCTCAAACCGTGCCCAATACGCCCAATTCGAACCCTAATTTCAACCCAAACTCTCACTCTCTAACTTGATGCTTGAAGTTTCAAGTTTAATCCTGATTTAGAGGGGATTTGAGGCAACTAGAAGCGGGATTACGTGGCTGAGTTTTAGGCGCATGTCGGGCTCTTGAAACCCTCACCTGAATCAATGACAACCGTGATAATTGTGCTCTATTCTTGCACGAAATTCTCGTCAATGACTTGTAGCGTTCTGGGAGAGGTTGAACGCGAGAAATACAAGTTGGGTAGAGGGAGAATTGATGGAGTTTTGGGAGCTTGAGGCTGCGTGTTTGGAGGCAGAGAAGAAGAAGAAGATGAAGAGTAGAGAGAGGGAGAATGGGGCTCGGGGGGTCGGGGTGTGCGTGAAGGAGAAAGAAGCCTGCTTAAGTTTTGGCGGCATATGACCGAAATGCCCCTCATTTCCTTCTCTCTCTCTCTCTCTCTCTCTCTCTCTCTCGCTCTCTCTCTCTCTCTCTCTCTTTGGTTTCAAGCTTGCCCATTACTTAACATCGCCAGTCTAAGTCGTATCCCGAACTCTAAACCCAAATTTGATAATACGACCTTTCATCGATTACTCGTTCCCAAATATATCCAGGTTCGATTTAATAGACATCGAACCACTTCTAAGGTTGACAACCTAATCGTATTCGGGTTCCTGCTCGAATTAACACCATTAATAATCTTTATTAACGCTTACTAAAATCATCAAAATATTTTCAAAACTAAGGAAAATAATAATATTAATAGCGACAAAAACATTTTTTTTAATAAAATTATCGCTCACACAAGCACATCAATAATAATTTAACTCGTATAGTTAATAAAATAAAATTTTATAACTTAAAAGGCAAGGCAGTCAGGTTAACTTAAAACAAAGAAGGCAGGTCTTACACTCTTCCCCCCTTAAAAAAATTTTGTCTTCAAATTTCTAAACCTAAGTTCGGTCTTTCCTAGAATGTACATACACAACTATGATCTACGCGCGTAGATTTCCAAAAGGTTTCATTTTGCAGACACTACTTCTTTTAAATCGAAAGAAAATGGCTTATGGTGTCCAGTCTCCTCCTCGCCAAACCTCTTCAAGCACCTACTGACTCTGTTTAGGCGCCAAGGGAAAATCACATTAAAGAGGGGCAACTGGGTTGGCATGGAAAACCATGCTGGGCTTGTTTTAAAAATGAATATAGATTTTCGATAATCTAGACTCAGTTCGCATGGCAAGCAATAATTCTATGCATATGCATCTATAAGTGGGCATCTAAAGGCATGACAACCGGGACAACAACATCTTAAGGTCGTACACTAGTAGTCTCATTCTAAAACATGAATTCAAATCACCTTTGGGATCACAATGGTTAACTCAGAGATTTCTATAACACATTTAGAACAATAAGAACGACACATAGCACCACATAGTGTCATTTAAGCATAATAGCATCACATAGCATTGCATAGTATCAGTAATTCAGTATTCTCAAGTCTAAGATTCCCAAGCAACATGAAAACGTCTAAGACGCATATAGTAAGCAATTACAAAATGGAAGCATATGTGATCGACATTTCTATGTTTTCATATCAATTCCGAATAACTTTTAAACATTTCATTCATGGCAATTTAGACAGTGCATGCTAAAGTCGTGTGAAGGAATTAACTTAATTAGGTTCATTCAAAAGCATGAAGATATTAGGTTAATCTAGGGTCAAATCATTCACTAGAAGGTTACCACGTTACACTAAGGTGGTAGAGATACCCATTACACCATATTAGCAATGAAAGAGCTTGAAGTAGCATTCAAGATCACATTGACATCACGTAGGGCTAACATTAAAGCATTGAAGACCAAGAATCACGAATAGCATGAACTGGCATAATCATATTGATAAGAATGACTTGGAGAGAAGGTGCTAATGTAGAAATGCAAGTTGATGACTTTGATGGTGGGGAGGCCTTTCCTAAGGTCACCACTTGGAGCTGATTGCTTCTTAAGTCATAGATTCGTACGAATGGATGGTTGTGCTCCTAAATTAGTCATGGGTCTATGGCTTTTGGGCCTACATGCTTCCGGTACTCTACTCTTATGAATGCAGGTTTCTAGGGTCGTCTCATCATGCCTCAAATACGGGCGCATGCAGTTACTCAGCTATAACATGGAATCAAGGAATTTATAGGATGTAAATGATGACTCTAAGGTCATACCACGCTGTGACTTTCGGGAGTTAAATCGTTTGGATAGCTAGGTCACATGCCAAGACTAACTCAAGTCAAGCAAACACCAAGATATGCATTTACTAAGCCAATCATTCATAAGACACTTGAATAACCATGCATAATGGATGTGATTGTCAATATATATGATGACATGACCCTGAGTACTCTACTGTGCTAGTTTGTTGTACATGAGATACATATTTCTATAGGTAAGATTCATGTAAATGCAGCTCCAATGTCATGTAATCACACATTACATACATCTAGCTCAACTAATCTAATTGTAACACGAGAAAACAGTATTGATGTGCTATAAATGATGATCCAAGAGTCATATTGTGAAAATAACTACATAAATTAAATCGCTTAAACTAATACAGTCCCATATTTACTCAAATTCAAATAAAGCAATTGTAGAAACTCATTTTGTTTGCATTTGTCCACAAACGCATCGATGGCCACATACAGTAATTCTATCTATATGTACTCTTACGGTCTCACGAAAAGACATCTATGCAAGTATACATGAATGCAATCGTCATCTAAAATCTAAGGTCGAGGTTATGCCTCGAGGTTTGTCTAAACTACTTGGAGTTGGCCAATAGTCAACTAGTAAGGGCAAGAACAACGACGTTATTGTCCTTACGGATCTATATTTAGGTTTTGTGGCGCATTTGTCTCGCAGGTACTTGTGGAGATCCGAGAAACTCCTAGTACGGATAGGAAGGTTCTGCTTTCTACTATAAGTATCCTTGCTTCTACGCTTGGTGCTCGCGTTAAAAAAAGTGTTGGGAAGGCATAGATTGTCATCTTAGGAGGTAACGAGGTGATGCATGTGGTATAACAATTCCAAAGTCTACTAGGTTCTTTCTCCCTTGTGCTTTTTAGGTGTATTGGGGTTTGATATAACCAAGACACCACCCAGAAGTGCTAAAATGACATAGTGTATCAGCACTTGGGTTGCCAACTCAAGATACAGCCACTAGGTTTTTAGAGAGCAAACTAGAACCAAGCTCAATTTCTGATTCAATATGGCGAGATGTGTGTACAAACAGGATCATTGGAGCTTATATACGGCTCTTGCTGTTACAACTACAACGGCTATAAAAGAAAACACACGGTACATTTGTCAAGTACATCAACCTAGAACATTACAACCCAATTAGAGCTAAAACAACCAAAAGGGTGACACCTAATGAGGTCATTCTTGCTAATCAAATGAGGCGCCAAGTACCTTAGTGTAAATGGTCGCGTTTAAGCCCATAAGGTTAATTCAAGCATTACTGTAAAGCAAATATGAGTCTTTGATTGCAACAGCAAGACCCAACCGAACAATTAGAAAGGTTTCTAATTCGAAGGCACAACCCTAACTCATTAATCGGAAGACTTTAACCTTTAAGGTCCTTAGGCTTTCAAAAGGAAATAGTTTAACTGCTTCTAGCTCTTTCTCTACCAACCTTTGAGTACGTCTGCTCACTCCATTATGGGGCCCGAGGAGCAAATCATACTTTAGGTGCAAAGATGAGCTTAGAGTTAAGGCTTTCCTATCATTAAAATCACCAAGACATATAAGCGAAATAACTTTCGATTGACCTAACACTTACTTATCCACGAAAATATGAGCCCCTCGGCCTACACCTCAGCTCAGGGTCCTTTCATCCAACCAATCAGCTCACTCAAGCCGCACCTAACTAGATAAACGCGTTAACATTCACATAAAACTCACATTTGCACACAAGGCAGGCTTGTGTCACGTCATCGTGAATGCGTTCCAAAGCAACTATGTAAAGTGCAAGACTCAGGTTGTGGCCTTTGTTCGCAGGACCATGCTTTGATACCATCAATTGTAACACCCCCAGACCCTAGACCCGGAAGCGCAATGTTTTCTCAACTTTCTATATAAATTCGGGGGCGAAATGGACAGAGTTTCCCTTAGAAACTGAACGTTTTCAGGCTAAAAGCCTTACAATAAACCCCTGCAGATCAGCGGAAGTGCAAAACATTTTAAAAGAAGCTCAACGGCTACACGTCGGAGTTCATAACTCAATGAGCAACCCGGTCGGAGTACATCAAACAAAATAGTTCATTAATACAGGAAAAGTAAAAGATGCAATTTGACGGTTCACACAACCGGAGTACTGAGGTTTACATCCCCAATCGTAAATGATTTCAACTAAAAAGACAACTGACTAATAAGATGGTTGGTGCACATGGCCGTACAGAGCGACTCCTAAACCGAATACACTATATGGACTAGAATACTTGCTTACAAACATTTACAATACTAGGAATACTTTACATGAGTTCGTTAAACACGTAAAGCCCCCTAAAATGGGCACACAAGACACCTTGCAGGCAGGAATGGATTCCATCTTGACATAAGTGACTTACCTCCTACTTATCGTAATCCAGACCTGGGGAAAAAGGGGAAAGCATAGTAGGATGAGCAACCACATGCTCAGTGGGTGTCCCCCGACCCCCTTAAAACCTAAACCGTTGCAGACAATAATACCTTTAATAGTCACATGTCACATATTCATACTTTACTATCATATTAGGCATTCATAAAATTCTTAGCTAAGTATCACTAACCATAAACTTCACTTTGACCACTCAAACACATTTCTAGGTCTTTAAATGACCAAACGTCTTTACTAACAGGTAGTTAAACACTTAAGCAACCATCGAGGGCTAAGCACAGAGCTTTCTTTCATAGATTATGTGACATCGTCTGTGATTTATGCTTTGTTTATCTAGTTCACATATATGAGATGCTAAACATATGAAGCAGAGATTATGTCACGAACTTTCATTAACTAGACATGCAGAATAAAACTCACATGCTCGATGCATTACAGGGGTATGGCTATACTGTACTTGGAATTTCATTTATACTGCACCTAGATTCTTATTCACATGATGTGCATGAAAACCTTTCTTTTCTTTTTCTGAAAACACTTTACTTAGCCTCTTTACGCTCATAAGAACTCTTTTCTTAGCCTTTTGGGCTCATATTCTTAAAAGAACCTCTTTCATATTGGTCTAATAATGACCCTTTAAAACTTTTTTTCTAATATACTTAAAAAGGCGAAATGCCGACTGCTTTTCTTACTTATTAGGAAATTACCCTGGGCATAAGATCATCATAAAGTGCTGGTTGAGATAGAACTACACTCAATCCCAGTGAGATTAACTCACACTAAGCTCTTACTCTGGGGATGGCAACTAACTTTTGGACCTTAACCCTTGTCAGGGTCTCTAGGGACTACTCTCTAGGCTAGTGATTCCCCCGTTCAAGCACGTTCACTCCCATCTATTGTCCTTAAGCACTTATCTTAGCCATTTAAACTGGTCATAACGACTAATAAGTTTTCTGCCTCTCACAGCGAAATCGTTTTCCATACAACGCATTCTCTTTTTATTTAAATTCTTTAGGGATTCCCCCATTCAAGTGAGTTCACTCCCAAAACTGTATTTGCATAGTTAAAATAGGCGATCATTTGCTAATAATTATGGCTACTATTAGTTAGAAACATGAAAAACTTCCTTTTTCAAACTCACCCTCACTCACAACAAAAAACTTAATGGCACAAAAGGGAGGGGGTTTGCATGTAACACATTCAAACACTTCATAATCAATCAATCTTAACATAAGCACACATGGCCTCGCAATCCACATGATTGCGGTTAATTCACAACCCAGGCTCCCTCCTCGCATAACAACTTGCCACAAGAAACCTCGAACCACTCGTAGTTCTACCTCAAACCATCCAACTACCATCTCAGTTTTCAATTCGATAATCTTAATATATTATCATAAAGGTCTTATGAAGTAGCTACGTATAACTTACCGAGCAAGCAACAACCATCCAACAGCTCGTTACCGCATACATAAGCATAAATATATATGTATATACTGCATTAACTTGAAATAAGAACTTAACGAACTGAAATAAACTCACAACGCATGAAACTTAGCCTACATTTATAACTTGCGAATAGAAGGTAAGCATACCAAGTTCATGTCATTTCAACGCATAGCTAACCAACTAACATACCACTTTCAAAGCATAATCATCTGACTAAGCGTACATTGGTTTAAAATGTCATAAGGTCGTTTCAAACAGTACTCTTAAGCATGAATTAGCTAGCTCAATATGCGTCGATTTAAAGAATGCTTGTCATTCAAGGATTACTTTTAAACATGAATTAATCAAATTAGACTGCTTTGATCTTAGGTGCTCTTGGTTCATTTCAAACATTCGTAGACTATTTCCAAGGCTACGAGCGTGACTTAGCCAAATAGGAAGACATCGATTCGAGGTGTTCGCTTTTTAATTCAAAGTCACTGTTCAGGTATAAACTAACTAATCGGACAAGCATCGATTCTAAGGATTCTCATTTCATTTCAAAGCTATTAATCGAGCGTGAATTGACTAGGTGTACATGTATCGATTCTAAACATTCATATTTCGTTTCAAAGCCAATAAACAAACATGAACTAACTCAGTGTACATGCATCAATTCTAAACATTCATATTACACTTCGAAGTTATTAAACAGACGTAAATTAACTAAGCATACATATATCGATTCTAAACATTCATTTTTCACTTCAAAGTTATTAAACGAACATGAATTAACTAAGTGTACATGTACCTACTGTAAGCCGACATGTTTCATTTCGAAGCTATTTTTTAGGCATGTATTAACTAAATATACTTACATCAATTCTAAGCATGCATAATTCATATTGAAGCTACCTTTCAGGCACAAACTAACTAAACTTAACACGCATCGATTTAAACTAAATTCTGCTGAAACAGGATATGCATAATTTAAATTAATCTGACTAAACCTAGACTGACATGCATTGTAACTTAAGGGTTAAAACAATTTCGAAACTACTAATACGTAGGAGGCAAGAAACACTCACATCGATTCCAAGTGAGAGACTTGAATCCAAAGCTGCTTGCTCGACTTTAGGGGCTCAAACAGTTCCTATTTCCTCGGTTCTTGCTCACTCACGCATGAACAAACCCCCAAACCGTGCCCGATTCGCACAATCCGAACCCTAATTTCAACCCAAACTCTCACTCACTAACTTGATGCTTGAAGTTGCAAGTTTAATCCCAATTTATGGGGATTTAAGGCAACCAGAAACGGGATTGCATGGCTGAGCTTTGGGCACATGTCTGGCTCTCGAAACCCTCACCAGAATCCACGACAACCGCGATAATTGTGCTCTATTCTTGCCAGAAATTCTCATCAATGACTTGTAGGGTTCTGGGGGAGGTTGAACGTAAGAAGTACAAGCTGGGTGGAGGGAGAATTCATGGAGTTTTGGGAGCTTGAGGCTGCGTGTGTGGAGGTAGAGAAGAAGAAGAAGATGAAGAGTAGAGAGAGGGAGAATGGGGCTCGAGGGGTGGGGGTGTGCGTGAAGGAGAAAGAAGCCAGCTTAAGTTTTAGCAGTGTTTGACTAAAATGCCCCTTGTTTCCTTCTCTCTCTCTCTCTCTTTTTTTTTTCAAGCTTGCCCAATACTTAACATCGCTAGTCTAAGACGTATTCCGAATTCTAAACCCAAAATTGATAATGCGAACTTTCATCAATTACTCATTGTTGAATATATCAAGGTTCGATTTAATAGACGTCGAACTACTTCTAAGGTTGACAACCTAACCGTATTCGGGTTCCTACTCGAAT
Organism: Carnegiea gigantea; assembly: GCA_029747015.1. Taxonomy (NCBI): domain Eukaryota; kingdom Viridiplantae; phylum Streptophyta; class Magnoliopsida; order Caryophyllales; family Cactaceae; genus Carnegiea; species Carnegiea gigantea. The sequence goes on along the minus strand of JAKOGI010003527.1, from coordinate 40,513 downwards.
TAACACCATTAATAATCTTTATTAACGCTTACTAAAAATCATCGGAAGATTTTCAAAACTAAGAATAATAATAATATTAATAGCAACGAAAACTTTCTTTTTAATAAAATTATCGCTCACATAAGCACATCAATAATAATTTTGCTCGTATAGTTAATAAAATATGATTTTATAATTTAAAAAGCAAGGCAGTCAGGTTAACCTAAAACAAAGAAGGCGGGTCTTACACTTTCCCCCTAAAAGTATTTCGTCCTCAAAATTCTAAACTAAGTTTGGTCTTTCCTAGAATGTGCGCACAAAATTATGATCTATGCGGTAGATTTCCAAAAGGTTTCATTTTGCAGACACTACTACTTTTAAATCAAAAGAAAATGGCTTATGGTGTCCAATCTCTTCCTCGCCAAGCCCCTTCAAGCATCTACTCACTCCATTTAGCCACCGAGGGCAAATCGCATTGAAGAGGGGCAACTGAGTTGACATGGAAAACCATACTGGGCTTGTTTTAGAAATGAACATACATTTTCGATAATCTAGACTCAATTCGCATGGCAAGCAATAATTCTATGCATATGCATCTATAAGTGGGCATCTAAAACCATGACAATCAGGAGAATGACATCTTAAGGTCGTACACTAGTAGTCTCATTCTAAAACATGAATTTAAATCACCTTTTGGGTCACAATGGTTAACTCAGAGATTTCTATAACACATTTAGAACAATAAGAACGTTACATAGCACCACATAGTATCACTTAAGCATAATAACATCACATAGCATTGTGTAGTATCAATAATTTAGTATTCTGAAGTCTAGGATTCCCAAGCAACATGAAAACGTCTAAGTCGCATATAGTGAGCAATTATAAAATGGAAGCATATGTGACCGACATTTCTATGTTTTTATATCGATTCCGAATAACTTTTAAACATTTCATTCATTGCAATTTAGATAGGGCATGCTAAAGTCGTATGAAGGAGTTAGCTTAATTAGGTTCATTCAAAAGCATGAAGATATTAGGTCAATCTAAGGTTAAATCATTTACTAGAAGGTTACTACGTTACACTAAGGTAGCAAAGATACCCATTACGCCATATTGGCAATGAAAGAACTTTAAGTAGCATTTAAGATCACATTGACATCACATAGGGTTAACATCAAAGCATTGAAGATCAAGAATCACGAATAGCATGAGCTGGCATAATCATATCGATAAGAATAACTTGGAGAGAAGGTGCCAATGTAGAAACGCAAGTTGATGACTTTGATGGTGGGGAGGCTTTTCCTAAGGTCACCACTTGAAGCTGATTCCTTCTTAAGTGATAGATTCGTACGAATGAATGGTTATGCTCCTATATGAGTCCTGCGTCTATGGCTTATAGGCCTACATGCTTCCGCTGCTCTACTCTGATCAATCAAATAAGGGCAAGGATATGTGAATGTAGGTTTCTAGGGTCGTCTCATCATGCCTCAAATACAGGCGTATGCAGTTACTCAGCTATAACATGGAATCAAGGAATTCATGGGATGTAAATGATGACTCTAAGGTCATACCATGCTACGACTTTCCCGAGTTAAATCGTTTGGATAGCTAGGTCACATGCTAAAACCAACTCAAGTGAAGCAAACAGCAAGATATGCATTTACTAAGTGAATCATTCATAAGACACTTGAATAACCGTGTATAATGGACGTGATTGCCAACATATATGATGACATGACCCTGAGTGCTCTATTATGCTAGTTTCTTGTACATGAGATACATATTTCTATAGGCGAGATTCGTGTAAATGTAGCTCTATTGTCATCTAATCACGCATTACATACAATGAGTTCAACTAATCCAATTATAACACGAGAAAACAGTATTGATGGGCTGTAAATGATGATCCAAGAGTCATATTGTGAAAATAACTACATAAATTAAATCGCTCTAACAAATACAGTCCCATGTTTACTCAAACTCAAATAAAGCAATTGCAGAAACTCATTTTGTTGGCATTTGTCCACAAACGCATCGATGGCCACGTACAACAATTCTATCTATATGTACTCTTATGGTCTCACGAAAAGGCATCTAGGCAAGTATACATGAATGCAATCCTCATCTAAAATCTAAGGTCGAGGTTATGCCTCGAGGTTTGTCTAAACTATTTAGAGTTGGCTAACAGTCAACTAGTAAGGGTAAGAACAATGGCATTATTGTTGTTACGGATCTGCATTAAGGTTTTGTGATGCATTTGTCTCACAGGTACTTATGGAGGTCCGAGAAACTCTTGTTATGAATGAGAAGCTTCTACTTTCTACTATAAGCATCCTTGCTTCTATGCTTCGTGCTTGTGCTTAAGAAAGTGTTGGGAATGCATAGATTGTCGTCCTAGGAGCTAACGAGGTGATACATGTCGTGTAATAATTCCAAAGTCTGCTAGGTTCTTTCTCCCTTGTGCTTTTTAGGTGCATTGGGGTTTGATATAACCAGGATACCACCAAGAAGCGCTAAAATGACATGGTGTATCACCACTTGGTTGCCAACTCAAGATACAACCACTAGGTTTTTGGAGAGTAAACTAGAACCAAGCTTAATTTCTGATTCAATACGGCGTGATGTGTGTACAAACAGGATGAGAGGAGCTTATATACGACTCTCGCTGCTACAATTGCAACGGCTATAAAAGAAAACACACGGTGCATTTGTCAAATACATCAGCCTAGAACATTACAACTTGATTAGAGCTAAAACAAGCAGAAGGTGACACCTAATGGGGTCATTCTTGCTAATCAAATGAGGCGTCAAGGACCTTAGTGTAAATGGTCGAGTTTAAGCCCGTAGGGTTAATCCAAGCATTGTTGTAAAGCAAATCCGGGCCGTTGATTGCAACAGCAAGACCCAACCGAACAATTAGAAAGGTTTCTAATGCGAAGGCACAACCCTGACTCACTAATGGGAAGACTTTAACTTTCAAGGTCCTTAGGCTTTCAAAAGGAAATAGTTTACCTACTTCTAGCTCTCTCTCTACCAACCTTTAAGTATGTCTACTCACTGCATTATGGGCCCTGAGCAGCAAATCATACTTTAGGGGCAAAGATGAGCATAGAGTTAAGGCTTTCTAATCATTCGATTTCAAATTGTACATTCTTTAAACTTTCAATTAAAATCGCCAAGGCATATAAGCGAAACAACTTTCGATTGAGCTAACACTTACTTATCCATGAAAATATGAGCCACTCGGCCTACACCTTAGCAAATGGTACTTTCATCCAACCAATCTGCTCACTCAAGCCGCACCTAACTAGGTAAACGCGTTAACATTCACATAAAACTCACATTTGCATGCAAGGCAGGCATGTATCACATCATCATGAACACTTTCCAATCCAACTATATGAGGCGCAAGACTCAGGTTGTGGCCTATGGTCAGAGGACCTTGCTTTGATACCATCAATTATAACACCCCCAGCCCCTAGAGCCGGAAGCGCTACGTTTTCTTAACTTTCTACATAAATTCAGGGGCGAAATGGATAGAGTTTCTCCTAAAAACTGAATGTTTCTAGCCTAAAAGCCTTACAATAAACCCCTGCAGATTAACGGAAGTGCAAAATATTTTAAAAGAAGCTCAATGGCTACACGCCGGAGTTCATAACTCAAGGAGCAACTCGCTCGGAGTATGTCAAACAAAATGGTTCATTAATATAGGAAAAGTAAAAGATACAATTTAACGGTTCACACAGCCGGAGTACTGAGGTTTACATCCCAAACTGTAACTGATTTCAACTAAAAAGATAACTAACTAATAACATGGTTGGTGCACATGGCCATGTAGAGCGACTCCTAAACCGAATACACTACATGGACTAGAATACTTGTTTGCAAACATTTATAATACTAGGAATACTTTACATGAGTTCATTAAACACGTAAAGCCCATTAAAATGGGCACACATAACACCTTGCAGGCAACAATGGATTCCATCTTGACATAAGTGACTCGCCTCCTACGTGTCGTGGTGCAGACCTGGGGAAAAAGGGGAAAGCGTAGTGGGATGAGCAACCATACGCTCAGTGAGTGTCCCCCGACCCCCTTAAAACCAAAACCGTTGCAGACAATAATGCCTTTAATAATCGCATGTCATGTATTCATACTTTACTATCATATTAGGCATTCATAAAATTCTTAGGGAAGTTTCACTAACCATAAACTTCACTTTGATCACTCCAACACATTTCTAGGTCTCTAAATGACCAAACATCTTTACTAACAGGTAGTCAAACACTTGAGCAAGCATCAAGGGCTAAGCACAGAACTTTCTTTCATAGATTATGTGACATAATCTGTGATTTATGCTTTGTCTATCTAGTTCACTTATATGAGATGCTAAACATATGAAGCAGAGATTATGCCATGAACTTTCATTACCTAAACATGCAGAATAAAACTCGTATGCTTGATGCATTACAAGGGTATGGCCATGCTGTACTTGGAATTGCATTTATACTGCACCTAGATTCTTATTCACATGATGTGCATGAAAATCTTTCTTTTCTTTTTCTGAAAACACTTTACTTAGCCTCTTTAGGTTCATAAGAACTCTTTTCTTAGCCTCTTTGGGCTCATATTCTTAAAAGAATCTCTTTCATATTGGTCTCCTAATGACCCTTAAAAACTTTTTTTCTAAAATACTTAAAAAGGCGAAGCGCCGACTGCTTTTCTTACATATTAGGAAATTATTCTGAGCATAAGATCATCATAAAGTGCTGGTTGGGATAGAACCACACTCAATCCCAGTGAGATTAACTCATACTGAGCTCTTACTCCAGGGATGGCAACTAACTTTTGGACCTCAACCCTTGTCAGGGTCCCTAGGGCCTACTCCCTAGGCTAGTGATTCCCCCGTTCAAGCATGTTCACTCCTATTGATTGTTCTTAAGCACTTATCTTAGCCATTTAAACTGGTCATAATGACTAATAAGTTTGTTGCCTCTCACAGCGAAATCCTTTTTCATACAACGCACTCTCTTTTCATTTAAATTCTTTAGGGATTCTCCCGTTCAAGCGAGTTCACTCCCTAAACTGTATTTGCGTGGTTAAACTAGGCCATCATTCGCTAATTGTTGTGGCTACTATTAGTTATAAAAATGAAAAACTTCCTTTTTGCAAACTCGCCCTCGCTCGCAACAAGAAACTCGATGGCATAAAAGGGAGGGGGTTTGCACGTAACACATTCAAACACTTCATAATCAATCAATCTCAACATAAGCCACACATGGCCTCGCAATCCACATGTTTGTGGTTAATTCACAATCCAGGCTCCCTCTTCACACAACAACTGACCACAGGAAATCTCGAACCACTCATAGTTCTACCTCAAACCATCCAACTACCATCTTGGTTTTCAATTCGGTAATCATAACATATTATCATAAAGGTTTTATGAAGTAGCTATGCATAGCTTACCGAGCGAGCAGCAACCATCCAACAACTCGTTAACGTATACATAAGCATAAATATATATCTATATATTGCATTAACTTGAAATAAGAAGTTAACGAACTGAAATAAACTCACAACGCATGAAACTTAGCCTACATTCATAACTTGCGAGTAGAAGGCAAGCATACCAAGTTCATATCATTTCAACGCATAGCTAACCAACTAACATGCCATTTTCAAAGCATAACCATCCGACTAAACATGGATTGGCTTAAAATGTTCTAAGGTCGTTTCAAAGAGTACTCTTAAGCATGAATTAGCTAGCTCAATATGCGTCGATTTAAAGAATGCTTGTCATTCAAGGGTTACTTTTAAACATGAACTAATCAAATTAGGCTGCTTTGATCTTAGGTGCTCTTGGTTCATTTCAAACATTCATAGATTATTTCCAAGGCTACGAGCATGATTTAGCTAAATAGGAAGACATTGATTCGAGATGTTCGCCTATTAATTCGAAGTCACTGTTCCGGTATAAACTAACTAATCAGACAAGCATTGATTCTAAGGATTCTCATTTCATTTCGAAGCTATTGATCGAGCATGAATTGACTAAGTGTACATGTATCGTTTCTAAACATTCATATTTCGTTTCAAAGTCATTAAACAAGCATGAATTAACTAAGTGTACATGCATCAGTTCTAAACATTGATATTTCACTTCGAAGTTATTAAACGAACGTAAATTAACTAAGCATACATATATCGATTCTAAACATTCATATTTCACTTCAAAGTTATTAAACGAACATGAATTAACTAAGTGTACATATATATAATCTAAACCGACATGTTTCATTTCGAAGCTATTTTTCTGGCATGTATTAACTAAATATACTTACATCGATTCTAAACATGCATAATTCATATCGAAGCTACCTTTCAGGCATAAACTAACTAAACTTAACACGCATCGATTTAAACTAAATTCAGCTGAAACAGGATATGCATAATTTAAATTAATCTGATAAAACCTAAACTGACATGCATTGTAACATAAGGGTTAAAACAATTTCGAAACTACTTATACATAGGAGGCGAGAAACACTCGCCTTGATTCCAAGCTAGAGACTTGAATCCAAGGCTGCTCGCTCGACTTTAGGGGCTTAAACGATTTCCATTTCCTCGGTTCTTGCTCACCCACGCATGAACAGACCCCCAAACCATGCCCAATTCGCACAATTCGAACCCTAGTTTCAACCCAAACTCTCACTCACTAACCTGATGCTTCAAGTTGCAAGTTTAATCCCGATTTAGGGGGATTTGAGGCAACTAGAAATGGGATTACATGGCTGAGTTTTGGGCACATGCCTGGCTCTCAAAACCCTCACCAGAATCAATGACAACCGCGATAATTGTGCTCCATTCTTGCCCGAAATTCTCATCAATGACTTGTAGGGTTCTGGGGGAGGTTGAACGCAAGAAATACAAGCTGGGTGGAGGGAGAATTGATGGAGTTTTAGGAGCTTAAGGCTGCGTGTGTGGAGGCATGGGAGAAGAAGAAGATGAAGAGTAGAGAGAAGGAGAATGGGGTTCGGGGGGTGGGGGTGTGCGTGAAGGAGGAAGAAGCCAGCTTAAGTTTCAGCGGCGTTTAACGAAAATGCCCCTCGTTTCCTTCCCTCTCTCTGTTTTTTTTTTTTTCAAGCTTGCCCAATACTTAACATCGTTAGTCAAAGTTATATCCCGAATTCTAAACCCAAAATTGATAATACAACCTTTCATCGATTACTCATTCCCAAATATATCTAGATTCGATTTACTAGACATCGAACCACTTCTAAGGTTGACAACCTAACTGTATTCAGGTTCCTACTTAAATTACTACCATTAATAATCTTTATTAACGCTTACTAAAAATGATTGAAAGATTTTCAAAACCAAGAATAATAATAGTATTAATAGCGACGAAAACATTTTTTTAACAAAATTATCGTTCACATAAGCACATCAATAATAATTTAACTCGTATTGTTAATAAAATATGATTTCATAACTTAAAAAGCAAGGCAGACAGGTTAACTTAAAACAAAGAAGACGGGTCTTACACTCTTCCCCCCTTAAAGAATTTCGTTCTCAAAATTCCAAACCCAAGTTTGATCTTTCCTAGAATTTACGCACACAATTATGATCTACGCGGTAGATTTCCAAAAGGTTTCATTTTGCAGACACTACTTCTTTTAAATCGAAAGAAAATGGCTTATGGTGTCCAGTCCTTGCCAAACCTCTTCAACCGTCTACTCACTCTATTTAGCCGGCGAGGGCAAATCGCATTGAAGAGGGGCAACTGAGTTGGCATGGAAAACCATACTGGGCTTGTGTTAAAAATGAACATAGATTTTTGGTAATCTAGACTCAGTTCGCATGGCAAGCAATAATTCTATGCATATACATCTATAAGTGGGCATCCAAAGGCAAGACAATCGGGACAATGACATCTTAAGGCCATACACTAGTAGTCTCATTCCAAAAGATGAATTCAAATCACCTTTGGAATCACAATGGTTAATTCAGAGATTTCTATAACACATTTAGAACAATAAGCACGTCACATAGCACCATATAGTACAACATAAGCATAATAACATCACATAGCATTGCATAGCATCAGTAATTCAGTATCCTCAAGTCTAGAATTCCGAAGCAACATGAAAACGTCTAAGACGCATATGGTAAGCAATTACAAAATGGAAGCATATGTGACCGACATTTCTATGTTTTTATATCGATTCCGAATAACTTTTAAACATGTCATTCATGGCAATTTAGACAGGGCATGCTAAAGTCGTATGAAGGAGTTAACTTAATTAGGTTTATTCGAAAGCATGAAGATATTAGGTCAATCTAAGGTTAAATCATTTACTAGAAGGTTACCACGTTACACTAAGGTAGCAGAGATACCCATTACGCATATTGGCAATGAAAGAACTTGAAGCAGCATTCAAGATCACATTGACATCACGTAGGGTTAACATCAAAGCATTGAAGATCAAAAATCACGAATAGCATGAACTGGCATAATCATATCGATAAGAATAACTTGGAGAGAAGGTGCTAATGTAGATATGCAAGTTGATGACTTTGATGGTGGGGAGGCTTTTCCTAAGGTCACCACTTGGAGCTGATTGCTTCTTAAGTCATAGATTCGTACGAATGAATCGTTATGCTTCTAGATGAGTCCTGCGTCTATGGCTTATAGGCCTACATGCTTACGCTGCCCTACTCTGATCAATCAAACAAGGGCAAAGATATATGAATGTAGGTTTCTAGGGTCATCCCATCATGCCTCAAATACGGGCGTATGCAGTTACTCAGCTATAACATGGAATCAAGGAATTCATGGGACGTTAATGATGACTCTAAGGTCATACCATGCAACGAGTTTCGAGAGTTAAATCGTTTAGATAGCTAGGTCACATGCCAAAACCAACTTAAGTCAACCAAACAGCGAGATATGCATTTATTAAGCTAATCATTCATAAGACACTAGAATAACCGTGCATAATGGACGTGATTGTCAATATATATAATGACATGACCCTGAGTGCTCTATTGTGCTAGTTTCTTATACATGAGATACATATTTCTATAGGTGAGCTTCATGTAAATGTAGCTCCTGTGCCATCTAATCACGCATTACATACAACGAGTTCAACTAATCCAATTATAACATGAGAAAACAGTATTGATGGGCTATAAATAATGATCCAAAGTCATATTGTGAAAATAACTACATAAATTAAATCGCTCTAACTAATACAGTCCCATGTTTGCTCAAATTCAAATAAAGCAATTGCATAAACTCATTTTGTTGGCATTTGTCCACAAATGCATCCCCGGCCACATACAACTATTCTATCTATACATACTTTTATGGCCTCAAGAAAAGACATCTAGGCAAGTATACATGAATGCAATCCTCATCTAAATTCTACGGTCGAGGTTATGCCTCAAGGTATGTCTAAACTATTTAGAGTTGGCCAACAGTCAACTAGTAAGGGTAAGAACAACGGCGTTATTATTCTTACGGATCTACATTGAGGTTTTGTGATGCATTTGTCTCACAGGTAATTATGGAGGTCCCGGAAACTCCTAGTAAGGATAGGAAGTTTCTTCTTTCTACTATAAGCATCCTTGCTTCTACACTTGGTGCTCGTGCTGAAGAAAGTGTTAGGAAGGCATAGATTGTCATCCCAGGAGGTAACAAGGTGATGCACGTGGTGTAACAGTTCTAAAGTCTGCTAGATTCTTTCTCCCTTGTGCTTTTTAGGTGTATTGGAATTTGATATAGCTAGGATACCAATAAGAAGTGCTAAATGACATAGTGTATCACCACTTGGGTTGCCAACTCAAGATACAACCATTACGTGTTTGGAGAGTAAACTAGAAGCAAACTCAATTTCTGATTCAATATGGCGTGATGTGAGTACAAACACAATGAGAGGAGCAAATCGTACTTTAGGGGCAAAGATGAGCTTAGAGTTAAGGCTTTCCAATCATTCAATCTCAAATCGTATGTTCTTTAAACTTTTAATTAAAATCACCAAGGCATATAAGCAAAACAACTTTCCATTGAGCTAACACTTACTTATCCATGAAAATATGAACCACTTAGCCTACACCTTAGCAAATGGTCCTTTCATCAAACCAATCAGCTCACTCAAGCCGCACCTAACTAGGTAAACGCATTAATATTCACATAAAATTCATATTTGCACTCAAGGCAGGCATGTATCACGTCGTTGTGAATGCATTCTAAGGCAACTATATGACATTTAGGACTCAGGTCACGGCCTATGGTCACAGGACCATGCTCGAATACCATCAATTATAAGACCCCCAGCCCGTAGAGCCGGAAGCGCTACGTTTTTTGAACTTTCTACATAAATTCCCAGGCGAAACTGGCAGAATTTTCCCTAAAACCTAACCGTTTTCAGGCTAAAAGCCTTACAATAAATCCCTGCAGATCAGTAGAAGCGTAAAACATTTTAAAAGAAGCTCAACGGCTACACGTCAGAGTTCATAACTCAATGAGCAACTTGCTCAGAGTACATCAAACAAAATAGTTCATTAATACAGGCAAAGTGAAAGATACAATTCGATAGTTCACACAACCGGAGTACTGAGGTTTACATCCCAAATCGTAACTGATTTCAACTAAAAAGACAACTGACTAATAAGATAGTTGGCACACATGGCCATACAGAGCAACTCCTAAACCGAATACACTACATATACTGGAATACTTGTTTATAAACGTTTATAATACTTGGAATACTTTACATGACTTCGTTAAACACGTAAAGCCCCTTCAAATGGGCATACATGACACCTTGCAGGCAAGAATGGATTCCATCTTGATATAAGTGACTTGCCTCCTACTTGTCGTAATGCAGACCTGGGCAAAAAGGGGAAAGAGTAGTGGGATAAGCAACCACACACTCAGCGAGTGTCCCGCGACCCCCTTAAAATGAAAACCGTTACAAGCAATAATACCTTTAATAGTCACATATCACGTATTCATACTTTACCATCATATTAGGCATTCATAAAATTCTTAGGGAAGTATCACTAACCATAAACTTCACTTTAACCACTCAAACACATTTCTAGGCCTTTAAATGACCAAACTTCTTCACTAATAGGCACTCAAACACTTAAGCAAGCATTAAGGCCTAAGCACAGAACCTTCTTTCATAGATTATGTGATATAATTTTTCGTTTATGCTTTGTCTATCTGATTCACTCATATGAGATGCTAAACATATGAAGCAGAGATTATGCCATGAACTTTCATTAGCTAAACACGCTTAATAAAACTCGTATGCTCGATGCATTACAAGGGAATAGCCATGCTGTACTTGGAATTTCATTTATCTGCACCTAGGCTCTTATTCATATTATGTACATGAAAATCTTTCATTTCTTTTTCAGAAAACACTTTACTTAGCCTCTTTAGGCTCATAAAAACTCTTTTCTTAGCCTCTTCGGGCTCATATTCTTAAAAGAATCTCTTTCATATTGGTCTCATAATGACTCTTGAAAACTTTCTATCTAAAATACCTAAAAAGGGAAAACGCTGACTGCTTTTTTTACTTATTAGAAAATTACTCTGGGCATAAGATCATCATAAAATGCTGGTTGGGATAGTTCTACACTCAATCCCGGTCAGATTAACTCACACTTTGCTCTTACTTCCGGCCTGGCAACTAACTTTTTGACCTTAACCCTCATCAGGGTCTGTAGGAATTACTCCCTAGGCTAGGGATTCCTCTGTTCAGGTAGGTTCACTCTCATTTATTATCCTTAGGCACTTATCCTAGCCGTTTAAACTGGTCATAATGACTAATAAGTTTGCTGCCTCTCACAGCAAAATTCTTTTTCATACAACGCACTCTTTTTTTTATTTAAATTCTTTAGGGATTCCCCTATCCAAGTGAGTTCACTCCCAAAACTGTATTTACATAGATGAAGTAGGCTATCATCTGCTAATAGTTATGGCTAATATTTGTCACAAACATGAAAAACTTCCTTTTTCAAACTCACCCTCACTCACAACAAGAAACTTGATGGCATAAAAGGGAGGGGGTTTGCATGTAACACATTCAAACACTTCATAATCAATCAATCTCAACATAAGTCACACACGACCTCGCAATCCATATGATTGTAGTTAATTCACAACCCAGGCTTCCTTCTCACATAACAAGCGACCACAGGAAACCTCAAACCACTCATAGTTCTACCTCAAACCATCCAACTGCCATCTCAGTTTTCAATTCGATAATCATAACATATTATCATAAAGGTCTTATGAAGTACCTATGTATAACTTACCGAGCGAGCAACAACTATCCAACAGCTCGTTGCCGCATATATAAGCATAAATATATATGTATATATTCCATTAACTTGAAATAAGAACTTAACGAACTGAAATAAACTCATAACGCATGTAACTTAGCCTATATTCATAACTTGCGAATAGAGCATAGCAAGTTCATGTCATTTCAATGCATAGCTAACCAATTAACATGCCATTTTCAAAGCATAACCATCCGACTAAACATGCATTGGCTTAAAATGTTCTCAGGTCGCTTCAAAGAGTACTCTTAAGCATGAATTAGCTAGCTCAATATGCGTCGATTTAAGAATGCTTGTCATTCATGGGTTACTTTTAAACATGAACTAATCAAATTAGCTTGCTTCGATCTTAGGTGCTCTTAGTTCATTTCAAACATTCATAGATTATTTCCAAGGCTACGAGCATGATTTAGCTAAATAGGAAGACATCGATTCGAGGTGTTCGCTTATTAATTCAAAGTCACTGTTCAGGTATAAACCAACTAATCAGACAAGTATCGATTTTAAGGATTCTCATTTCATTTCGCAGCTATTAATCGAGCATGAATTGGGTAAGTGCATAAGTATTGATTCTAAACATTCATATTTCCTTTTGAAGCTATTAAATGAATATGAATTAACTCAGTGTACATGCATCAACTCTAAACATTTATATTTCACTTCGAAGTTATTAAACGAATGTAAATTAACTAAGCATACATATATCGATTCTAAACATTCATATTTCACTTCGAAGTTATTAAACGAAAATGATTTGACTAAGTGTACATGTATCTAATCTAAACAGGCATGTTTCATTTCGAAGCTATTTTTCCGACATGTATTAACTAAATATACTTACATCGATTCTAAACATGCATAATTCATAATGAAGCTACCTTTAGGCATCAACTAACTAAACCTAACATGCATAGATTTCAACTAAATTCAGCTGAAATAGGATATGCATAATTTTAATTAATCTGACTAAACCTAAATTGACATGCATTGCAACTGAAGGGTTAAAACAATTTCGAAACTACTAATACGTAGGAGGCGAGAAACACTCACCTCGATTCCAAGCTAGAGACTTGAATCCAAGGCTGCTGGCTCGACTTTAGGGGCTCGAACAATTCCCATTTCCCCAATTCTTACTCACCCATGCATGAATAGACCCCCAAACCATGCCAAATCCACACAATTCGAACCCTAATTTCAACCCAAACTCTCACTCCCTAACTCAACGCTTGAAGTTGTAAGTTTAATCCCGATTTAGAGGGGATTCGAGGCAACTAGAAACGGGATTGCATGGCTGAGTTTTGGGCACATGTTCGGCTCTCAAAACCCTCGCCAGAATCAATGACAACCGCGGTAATTGCGCCCTCTTCTTGCCCAAAATTCTCATCAATGACTTATAGGGTTCTGGGGGAGGTTGAATACGAGACATACAAGCTAGGTAGAGGGAGAATTGATGGAGTTTTGGGAGCTTGAGGCTTCGCGTGTGGAGGCAAGGAAGAAGAGGAAGATGAAGAGTAGAGAGAGGGAGAATGGGGCTCAGGGGGTCAGGGTGTACGTGAAGGAGAAAGAAGCCAGCTTATGTTTTGGCGACATTTTACCAAAATGTCCCTCGTTTCCTTCTCTCTCTCTCTCTTTTTTTCTTGGTTTCAAGCTTGCCCAATGCTTAACACCGCCAGTCTAAGTCGTATCCCGAATTCAAAACCCAAAATCGATAATACAACCTTTCATCGATTACTCGTTCCCAAATATTTCTAGGTTCGATTTAATAGACGTCGAACCACTTCTAAGGTTGACAGCCTAATCGAATTCGGGTTCCTACTCGAATTAGTATCGTTCATAATCTTGATTAACGCTTACTAAAAATCATCGAAAGATTTTCAAAACTAAGAACAATAATATTATTAATAGTGATGAAAACATTCTATTTAATAAAATTATCGCTCACATAGGCACATCAATAATAATTTAACTCATATAGTTAATAAAATACGATTTTATAACTTAAAAAGTAAGGCAGTCAGGTTAACTTAAAACAAAGAACGCGGATCTTACACTCTCTCCCCCTTAAAAAAATTTCGTCCTCAAAATTCTCAACCTAAGTTCAGTCTTTCCTAGAATGTATAAGCACAACTATGATCTACGCAGTAGGTTTCCAAAAGGTTTCATTTTGCAGACCGTACTTCTTTTAAATGGAAACAAAATGGCTTATGGTATCCAGTCTCCTCACCGAGGGCAAATCGCGTTGAAGAGAGGCAACTGAGTCGACATGGAAAGCCATATTGGGCTTGTTTTAAAAATGAACATAGATTTTTGATAATCTAGACTTAGTTCGCAAGGAAAACAATAATTCTTTGCATATGCATCTATAAGTGGGCATCTAAAGGCATGACAATTGGGACAACGGCATCTTAAGGTCATACACTAGTAGTCTCATTCTAAAATAGGAATTCAAAACACCTTTGGGATCACAATGGTTAACTCAGGCATTTCTATAACACATTTAGAACAATAAGAATGTCACATATCATCACATAGTATCATTTAAACATAATAGCATCACATAGCATTGCATAGTATCAGTAATTCAGTATTCTCAAGTCTAGGATTCCCAAGCAACATGAAAACATCTAAGACGCATATAGTAAGCAATTACAAAGCGGAACCGTATGTGACCGACATTTCTATGTTTTTATATCGATTCTGAATAACTTTTAAACATTTCATTCATGGCAATTTAGACAGGGCATGCTAAAGTCGCATGAAGGAGTTAACTTAATTAGGCTCATTCAAAAGCATGAAGATATTTGGTTTATCCAAGGTTAAATCATTTACTAGAAGGTTACCACGTTACACTAAGGTAGCAGAGATACCCATTATGCTATATTGAAAATGAAAGAACTTGAAGTAGCATTCAAGATCACATTGACATCACATAGGGTTAACATCAAAGCATTGAAGATAAAGAATCACGAATAGCATAAACTGGCATAATCATGTTGATAGGACCAACTTGGAGAGAAGGTGCTAATGTAGAAATGCAAGTTGATGACTTTGATGGTGGGGAGGCTTTTCCTAAGGTCACTACTTAGAGCTGATTGCTTCTTAAATCATGGACTCGTACAAATAAATGGTTATGCTCCTAGATGAGTCCTGGGTCTATGGCTTATGGCCTACATGCTTCCGCTGCGCTACTCTGATCAATCAAATAAGGGCAAGGATATATGCATGTAGGTTTCTAGGGTCGTCTCATCATGACTCAAATACGGGCGTATGTCGTTACTCAGCTATAACATGGAATTAAGGAATTCATAGGATGTAAATGATGACTCTAAGGTCATGCCATGCTACGAATTTTGAGAGTTAAATTGTTTGGATAGCCAGGTCACATGCCAAAACCAACTCAAGCCAAGTAAACACCAAGATATGCATTTACTAAGCCAATCATTCATAAGACACTTGAATAACCATGCATAATGGATGTGATTGTCAATATATATGACGACATGACCCTGAGTGCTCTACTATGCTAGTTTCTTATACATGGGATACATATTTTTATACATAAGATTCATGTAAATGTAGCTCTATTATCATCTAATCACGCATTACATACATCGAGTTCAACTAATCTAACTGTAACATGGGAAAACAATATTGATGGGCTATAAATGATGATCCAAGAGTCATATTGTGAAAATAACTACATAGATCACATCGCTCTATCTATAGGTACGAAAAGAAATCTAGGGAAGTATACATGAATGTAATCCTCATCTAAAATCTAAGGTTGAAGTTATGCCTCGAGGTTTGTCTAAACTAAGTGGAGTTGGCTAACAGTCAACTAGTAAGGGTGAGAACAACGGCGTTATTTTTCTTACGGATCTACATTGAGGTTTTGTGACGCACTTGTCTCACAGGTACTTATGGAGGTCCGAGAAACTCCTAGTACGGATGAGAAGGTTCTACATTCTACTATAAGTATCTTTGCCTCTGCACTTGGTGCTAGTGCTTAAGAAAGTGTTGGGAAGGCATAGATTGTCATCCTAGGAGGTAACGAGGTGATGCATGTGGTGTAACAATTCCAAAGTCTATTGGGTTCTTTCTCCCTTGTATTTTTTAGGTGTATTGGGGTTTGATATAGCCAAGATACCACCAAAAAGTGCTAAAATGACATAGTGTATCACCACTTGGGTTACCAACTCAAGATACAGCCACTAGGTGCTTGGAGTGCAAACAATAAGCAAGCTCAATTTCTGATTCAATATGGCGTGATGTGTGTACGAACACGATGAGAGGAGCTTATGTACGACTCTCGCTCTTACAATTGCAACGGCTATCAAAGAAAACGCAAGGCACATTTGTCAAATACATCACCCTAGAACATTACAACCTGATTAGAGCTAAAACAAGCAGAAGGGTGACACCTAATGGGGTGATTCTTGCTAATCAAATGAGGCGTCAAGGACCTTAGTGTAAATGGTCGAGTTTAAGCTCGTAGGGTTAATCCAAGCATTATTGTAAAGCAAATATGAGTCTCTGATTGCAACAACAAGACCCAATCGAACAATTAGAAAGGTTTCTATTGCAAAGGCATGACCCTAACTCACTAAGACTCTGTTCTTTTCGTGGGTAAATTGGGTGGGTAAAAGGGTGAAATAGGTTGGAGTGGATTGAGGTAGGTTGAAGTTGGTATTTTTTTTTGAGATGGGTTGAAATAGGTTGAAATAGGTTGAAGTGGGTTGATGTTGGTTGAAGTGGGTTGAAGTTGGTATATTTTTTCTGTGGTGGGTTGAAGTAGGTTAAAATAATAAGAATGTAACTAATGCGTGGTAATTTATGAAGTTATCGAAATTTTGTGAAATTTTTGTTTATTCTTTTTTATTTTTTATTTTTTATTTTTTATTTTTGTATTTTGTGTTTTGTATTTTGTATTTTTTATTTTTATTTTTTATTTTTTATTTTTCGTTTTTCATTTTTTTATTTTTTATTTTTTTATTTTTTTATTTTTTATTTTTTATTTTTCATTTTCCCTTTTTTTAATTTTTATTTTTCAATCCTTATATTTTATTTTTCATTTTTTCATTTTTCTATTTTTCATTTTTTTATTTTTTATTTTTTGTTTTTCATTTTGTCATTTTTTTATTTTTTATTTTTATTTTTCATTTTTTATTTTTCATTTTTCATTTTTTATATTTTTATATTTTTTATTTTTTATTTTTTGTGTTTTATTTTTTATTTTTTATTTTTTATTTTTTTATTTTTGTCTTTTTCATTTTTCATTTTTCATTTTGCATTTTTTATTTTTTATTTTGTATTTTTGTATTTTGTACTTTGTATTTCGTATTTTGTATTTTGTATTTGGTATTTTTTATTTTTGTATTTTTTATTTTTTCTTTTTTATTTTTATTTTTTATTTTTTATTTTTCATTTTTCATTTTTATTTTTTAAATTTTATCTTATTTTTTTATTTCGAATTTTTTTATTTTTTATTTTTTATATTTATTTTTTAATTTTTCTAATTTTTTGGTTCTTATTTTTATTTTTTATTTTTAAAAGTTTTTATTTTTTTAATTCTTAATTTTTCATTTTTAAATTTTTATTCAAAAATCAAATTAAAATTAAAAAATAAGAAATAAAAAGTAAAAAATAAAACAAACATCATAAAAAATACAAAATAAAAATAAAAAATAAGAACCAAGAAATTTAAAAAATAAAAAATAAGAAAATAAAAAATAAAAAATAAAAATGAAAATAAAATAAAAAATGAAAAATGAAAAATGAAAATATAAAATAAAAATAAAAAGTAGAAGTAAAAAATAAAAAATAAAAACCAAAAAATAAAAAATAAAAATAAAGATAAAATAAAAATGAAAAATGAAAAATAAAAATAAAATAAAAATAAAAATAAAAATAAAAATACAAAATACAAAATAAAAAATAAAAATACAAAATACAAAATACAAAATACAAAATAAATAATAAACAATAAAAAAATAAAAAAATATAAAAGTATGAGCATAAATTTCACAAATTTCGATAACTTCATAAATTATCACACATTAGTTACATTCTCGTTATTTTAACCCACTTCAATCTGCCACATACAAAATAAACCAACTTTAACGCACTTCAACCTACATCAACCCACTTCAATCTAGTTCAACCTATTTCATCCCAACTCAAAAAAAAAAAAAAAATACCAACTTCAGCCTACCTCAACCTATCTTAACCTACTTCAACCGACTTCACCCTTTTTCCCACCCAATGTACTCACGAAAACAACAGGTCCTAAATCCCATATGATACTTTACAAATTATTAAAATTATGAAGGGGTGGGTTGAAGTTGGTTGAAGTGGGTTGAAGTAGGTTGAAGTGGGTTGAAGTTGGTATTTTTTTTTTCAGGTGGGTTGAGGTAGGTTGAAATAGGTTGAAATAGGTTGAAGTGGGTTGAGGTTGGTAAATGTGGATTGACCCACGAAAAGAACAGAGCCTAATTGGAAGACTTTAACTTTTAAGGTCCTTAGGTTTTCAAAAGAAAATAGTTTAACTGCTTCTAGCTCTCTCTCTACCAACCTTTGAGTATGTCTGCTCACTCCATTATGGGAACCGAGCAGCAAATCACACTTTAGGGGCAAATATGAGCTTTAGAGTTAAGGCTTTCGAATCATTCGATTTCAAATCGTATGTTCTTTAAACTTCCAATTAAAATCACCAAGGTATATAAGTGAAATAACTTTCGATTGAGCTAACACTTACTTATCCACGAAAACACGAGCCACCTGGCCTACACCTTAGCAAATGGTCCTTTCATCCAACCAATCAGCTCACTCAAGCTGCACTAACCAGGTAAACGCATTAATATTCACATAAAACTCACATTTGCACACAAGACAAGCGCGTACCACGTCATCGTGAATGCGTTCTAATGCAAATACATGAAATGTAAGACTCAGGTCGCGGCCTGTGGTCACAGGACCAGGCTCTGATACCATCAATTATAATACCGCCAGCCCCTAGAGCCGGAAGCTCTATGTTGTCGCAACCTTCTATACAAATTCCGGGGCGAAACGGACAGAGTTATCCCTAAAAACTAACCGTTTCCAGGCTAAAAGCCTTACAATAAACCCCTGTAGATCAACGGAAGCGTAAAACATTTCAAAAGAAGTTTAACTGCTACACGCCGGAGTTCATAACTCAACGAGCAACCCGCTCGGAGTACATCAAATAAAATAGTTCATTTATGCAGGAAAAGTGAAAGACACAACTCGACGGTTCACATAACCGGAGTACTGGGGTTTACATCCCTGTTCGCACCAAAATTGAGCTATTTTTAATGTACTTTTACACTAATTTTGTGATCATCATAATCGTGTTTTTAAGGATTTTAACTGCTTTTATTTTATTTTGCACGTTTTGAATAATTTTGGAAATGTGGCTAAAAATGCGAGAAAAATAGTGGCAAATGCCGGGAACTGAAAAAATGGGTTGAATTAGCTTGAGAACCGGCCCAGAAATTAAAGAATCGGACCGAATCGATCCCAAAAAAACCGGTTCAGCTCATTTTCCACTCCCCTCCCACGCACGCCGCATGTGCTTCGGCTAATACTCCCCCTTCACTTTCTCTCTCCTCTCCCACAAAACCCCAAAATCCCAAACCCAGACCCCATCTTCATCTTCGTTCCATCTTCTCATCTCTTCTCCATCTCCTCTTTCTCTCTCTTCGAACCACCAGGACAGCGCATCACAGCAGCCCGAACAAACTGCCAGCACAACGCCATCTACACCATCCACGAAGACCCCAAATCGATGCTCGAGATTGAAGTGGAGTTCGGGTATAAAGGGAGCTCGAAGCAGCCATTGAAGGGGGGTAGGTAATTTTAGGGATAGGTTACGTTTAATTTCAGCTTTAGGTTTAGTTTTAGTTCTAATTTTGTTTCCGTTTCAAGTTATTTGAAATTTGGGCTTTAATTCGGTTTAGGGTTTCGATTTTTCAGTTGTTTCCAGCCTTTAATTTCATGTAATACCGCTATAATTTTGAGTTTCCCAGTAGTAATTCACGATTATGGTTTGATTTTGCAAAAATTGGATGTTAGTTTGTCAAATTTCATTCGAATCCCCTTCCCCTGATTTCTGTTCTGCTCGAAGCAAGTGCTGCTATGTTTGGATGAGCTTGAGGCTCGCTTCTGATCTTCTAGGTCATGTATGTTGAATTCAGACTCTTGCCTACTCTAGTTTGTGTTTTTTTTGCTCTGCTTCGGTTCTGTCAATCCCCTCCCCTGCTGCTCAATTCTCGTGTTCTTCTCTAGTTTGGTTCGAATCTGACTGTGGCTAGGATTGCTCTTGTTGTTGAAGGATTTCAATTCAAGCTTGCTTAGTTTTGCTACTTAATTGTGCTGGTTAATATTGCTTAATGGGTCTGTTATTGCTGGTTTGAATCGTGGTTCTTGGCATGGTTTCGGTACTGCTGCTTTCCCTTCCCCTATTGGTTTGTGAGTATAGTGAGTTTGATTGTTGGAAATTAGGTTTAGTTGGTGGTTTTGATGCTCTGTTTTGATGCTTGCGTTCTGCTGCTGCAAGGCCTACTGCTTTTGTTTGGTTAAAGCCTTCTGTTCTACCCTTTGACTATTCAATGGCTTGTTAGTTTGTGTTGAAGCTCTCATTAAGGATGTGTTAAGTGATGGAGAGATGCCACTTTGATTAAAGTTAAATGTTAGGTAATGTTAGAATAACTTTGGAATTAGATTGATTTATAGTAGTTAGTTTTAGTTGCTTTTGATTTAAATCAACCATGCTGTTAGAATAGGATGATCTCGTGCTCAATGACCTAAAACTCTTCTATCGTCCCCGTGGAGACGACCCCCAAGTACTACAGCGAGAGCTGTACGCTTGCGGCACTTTTATTTAAACTCTAAATTTTTCCCAACAACCCCAAGCCGTAACTGATTTCAACTAAAAAGACAACTGACTAATAAGATGATTAGCACACATGGCCGTACAGAGCGACTCCTAAATCGAATACACTACATGTACTAGAATAGTTGTTTACAAACATTTACAATACTGGGAATACTTCACATAACTTCGGTAAACACATAAAGCCCCTTCAAATGGGGACACATGACACCTTGCAGGTAAGAATGGATTCCATCTTGACACAAGTGACTTGCCTCCTACTTGTCGTAATGCAGACCTGGGGAAAATGGGGAAAGAACAGTGGGATGAGCACCCACACGCTCAGTGAGTGTCCCCCGACCACCTTAAAGCCAAAATCGTTGCAGACAATAATACCTTTATTAGTCACATATCACGTATTCATACTTTACTATCATGTTAGGCATTCATGAAATTCTTAGGGAAGTATCACTGACTATAAACTTCACTTTAACCACTCAAACACATTTCTAGGCCTTTAAATGACCAAACTTCTTCACTAATAGGCAGTCAAACACACAAGCAAGCATCGAGGCCTAAGCACAGAACTTTCTTCTATAGATTATGTGATATAATTTGTGATTTATGCTTTGTCTATCTAATTTACTTATATAAGATGCTAAACATATGAAGCAGAGATTATGCCACGAACTTTCATTAGCTAAACATGCATAATCAAACTCATATGCTTAATGCGTGACAAGGGTATGGCCATGCTGTACTTGGAATTTCATTTATACTACACTTAGATTCTTATTCACATGATGTGCATGAAAATCTTTCTTTTCTTTTTCTGAAAACACTTTACTTAGCCTCTTCCGGCTCATAAGAACTCTTTTCTTAGCCTCTTTGAGCTCATATTCTTAAAAGAATCTCTTTCGTATTGGTCTCATAATGACTCTTAAAACCTTTCTTTCTGAAATACTAAAAAAGGCAAAACGCCGACTACTTTTCTCACTTATTAGGAAATTACTCTGAGTATAAGATCATCATAAAGTACTGGTTGGGATAGATCTACACTCAATCCCAGTGAGATTAACACAGCTCTTACTCCAGGGATGGCAACTAACTTTTGGACCTTAACCCTCGTCAGGGTCTCTAGGGATTACTCCCTAGGCTAGGGATTCCCCCATTCAAACAGGTTCACTCCCATCTATTGTCCTTAAGCACTTGTCTTAGCCATTTAAACCGGTCATAACGACTAATAAGTTTGCTGCCTCTCACAGCGAAATCCTTTTTCATACAACGCACTCTCTTTTTATTTAAACTCCTTAGGGGTTCCCCCGTTCAAGCGATTTCAATCCCAAAGCTATATTTGCATAGTTAAAATAGGTCATCATTTGCTAATAGTTATGGCTACTATTAGTTACAAACATGAAAAACTTCCTTTTTCTAACTCACCTTCACTCGCAACGAGAAACTTGATGGCATAAAAGGAAGGGGGTTTGCACATAACACATTCAAACACTTCATAATCAATCAATCTCAACATAAGCCACACATGGCCTCGCAATCCGCATGATTACAGTTAATTTACAATCTAGGCTCACTCCTCACATCGCAATCGACCACAGGAAACCTGGAACCACTTATAGTTCTACCTCAAACCATCCTAACTACCATCACGATTTTTAATTCGATAATCATAATATATTATCATAAAGGTCTTATGAAGTAGCTATGTATAACTTGGCAAGCGAGCAGCAACCATCTAACAGCTCATTACTGTATACATAAGCATAAATATATATGTATATATTGCATTAACTTAAAATAAGAACTTAACGAACTGGAATAAACTCACGACGCATGAAACTTAGCCTACATTCAAAACTTACGAATAGAAGGTAAGCATACTAGGTTCATGGCATTTCAACGCATACGTAACCAACTAACATGACATTTTCAATGCATAACCATCCGACTGCATTGGCTTAAAATGCTCTCAGGTCATTTCAAAGAGAGCTCTTAAGCTTGAATTGGCTAGCTCAATATGCGTCGATTTAAAGAATGCTTGTCATTCAAGGGTTACTTTTAAACATAAACTAAAGAAATTAGCCTGCTTCGATCTTAGGAGCTCCTGGTTTGTTTCAAACATTCATCGATTATTTCCAAGGCTACGAGCATGATTTACCTAAATAGAAAGACATGAATTCAAGGTGTTCGCTTATTAATTCGAAGTCACTGTTCAGGTATAAACTAACTAATCAGACAAGTATCGGCTCTAAGCATTCTCATTTCATTTCGAAGCTATTAATCAAGCATGAATTGACTAAGTGTGCATGTATCAATTCTAAACATTCGTATTTCGTTTCGAAGCTATTAAACGAACATGAATTAACTAAGTGTACGTGCATCAATTCTAAACATTCATATTTCACTCTGAAGTTATTAAAAGAACGTAAATTAACTAAGCGTACGTATATCGATTCTAAACCTTCATATTTCCCTTCGAAGCTATTAAACGAACATGAATTAACTAAGTGTACATGTATCCAATGTGAACAAGGATGCTTCATTTCGAAGCTATTTTTCAAGCACATATTAACTAAACATACTTACATCGGTTCTAAACATGCATAATTCATGTCGAAGCTACCTTTCAGGCATAAACTAACTAAACTTAACACGCATCGATTTGAACTAAATTCAGCTGAAACAGGACATGCATAATTTCAATTGATCTGACTAAACCTAAACTGACATGCATTGCAACTTACGGGTTAACAATATCGAAACTACTAATATGTAGGAGGCGAGAAACACTCACCTCGATTACAAGCCAGAGACTTGAATCCAAGGCTGCCGGCTCGACTTTAGGGGCTCGAATGATCCCCATTTCCTCGATTCTTGCTCACCCACGCATGAACAGACCCCTAAACCGTGCCAAATTCGCACAATTCGAACTCTAATTTCAACCCGAACACTCACTCACTAACTTGACGCTTGAAGTTGCAAGTTTGATCCCAATTTAGAGGGGATTTAGGGCATCTAGAAACCCGATTGCATGGCTGGGTTTTGGGCACATGTTTGACTCTCGAAACCCCCATCAGAGTCAACGACAACCGCGGTAATTGTGCCCTTTGCTTGCCCGAAATTCTCGTCAATCACTTATAGGGTTTTGGGGGAGGTTGAGTGCAAGAAATACAAGCTGGGTAGAGGGAGAATTGATGGAGTTTTGGGAGCTTGAGGCTGTGTGTGTAGGGGTAGAGAAGAAGAAGAAGATGAAGAGTAGAGAGAGAGAGAATAGGGCTTGGGGGGTCGGGGTGTGCATGAAAGAGAAAGAAGCCAACTTAAGTTTTTGCGACGTTTTATCAAAATGCCCCTCATTTCCTCCTCCCTCTTTTTTTTTTTTTTGGGGGGGTTTGTAGCATGCCCAACACTTAACACCGCTAGTCTAAGTCGTATCTCGAATTCTAAACCCAAAATCGATAATATGACCTTTCATCGATTACTCGTTCCCAAATATAATCTCTATTAACGCTTACTAAAAAAAATCGAAAGATTTTCAAAACTAAGAATAATAATAATATTAATAGCGATGAAAACATTCTTTTTAATAAAATTATCGCTCACATAAGCACATTAATAATAATTTAACTTGTATAGTTAAATAAAATACGATTTTACAACTTAAAAAGCAAGGCAGTCAGGTTAACTTTAAACAAAGAAGGCGGGTCTTACACTCCTCCCCCCTTAAAAGAATTTTATCCTCAAAATTCTAAACCTAAGTTTGGTCTTTCCTCGAATGTACGAACACAACTATGATATGTGCGGTAGGTTTCCAAAAAGTTTCATTTTGCAGACACTACTTTTTTTAAATCGAAAGAAAATGGCTAATGGTATCCAGTCTCCTCCTTGCCAATCCTCTTCAAGCGTCTACTCACTCTGTTTAGGCACCGAGGGCAAATTGCATTGAAGAGGGGTAATTAAATTGGCATGGAAAACCGTACCGGGCTTGTTTTAAAAATAAACATAGATTTTCAATACTCTAGACTTAGTTCACATGGCAAGCAATAATTCTATGCATATGCATTTATAAGTGGGCATCTAAAGGCATGACAATTGGGACAATGGCATCTTAAGGTCATACACTAGTAGTCTTATTCTAAAACAGGAATTCAAATCACCTTTGAGATCACAATGGTTAACTCAACGATTTCTATAACACATTTAGAACAATAAGAACGTCACATAGCACCACATAGTATCATTTAAGCATCACAGCAGCATATAGCATTGCATAGTATTAGTAATTCAGCATTCTCAAGTATAGGATTCCCAAGCAACCTGAAAACGTCTAAGGCGCATATAGTAAGCAATTACAAAACAGAAGTATGTGAGACCACATTTCTATGTTTTTATATTGATTCCGAATAACTTTTAAACATTTCATTCATGGCAATTTGGACGAGGCATGTTAAAGTCGTATGAAGGAGTTAACTTAATTAAGTTCATTCAAAAGCATGAAGATATTAGGTCAATCTAAGGTTAAATCATTTACTAGAAGGTTACCACGTTACACTAAGTTAGCAGAGATGCCTATTACGCCATAATGGCAATGAAAGAACTTGAAGTAGCATTCAAGATCACATCGACATCACGTAGGGTTAACATCAAAGCATGAAAGATCAAGAATCACGAATAGCATAGACTGGCATAATCATGTCGATAAGACAAACTTGGAGAGAAGCTGCTAATGTAGAAATGCAAGTTGATGACATTGATGGTGGGGAGGCTTTTCCTAAGGTTGCTACTTGGAGATGATTGCTTCTTAAGTCATAGATTCGTACAAGTAAATGGTGATGCTCCTAGATGAGTCCTGGGTCTATGGCTTATGGCTTACACTCTTCCGCTGCACTACTCTAATCAATCAAATAAGGGCAAGGATATATGCAAGTAGGTTTCTAGGGTCGTCCCATCATGTCTCAAATAAGGGCATATGCAGTTGCTCAGCTATAACACGGAATCAAGGAATTCATGAGATGTAAATGATGACTCTAAGGTTATACCATGCTACGAATTTCGACAGATAAATCGTTTGGAAAGCTAGGTCATATTCTAAAACCAACTCAAGTCAAGCAAACACCAAGATATGCATTTACTAAGCCAATCATTCATAAGACACTTGAATAACCGGGCATAATGGACGTGATTGTCAATATATATGATGACATGACCCTAAGTGCTCCACTATGCTAGTTTCTTATACATGAGATACATATTTCTATAGATAAGATTCATGTAAATATAGCTCTATTGTCATCTAATCATGCATTACATACAACTAATCCAATTATAACACGAGAAAACAGTATTGATGGGCTGTAAATGATGATCCAACAGTCATATTGTGAAAATAACTACATAAATCAATCGCGCTAACTAATACAGTCCCATGTTTACTCAAATTCAAAAGAAGTAATTGCAGAAACTCATTTTGTTGGCATTTTTCTGCAAATGCATCGATGCCTACATACAACAATTCTATCTATAGGTACTCTGATGGTCTCAAGAAAAGACATCTAGGCAATTATACATGAATGCAATCCTCATCTAAAATCTAAGGTCGAGGTTATGCCTCGAGGTTTGTCTAAACTATGTGGAGTTGGCCAACAGTTAACCAGTAAGGGTGAGAACAACAGCGTTATTTTTCTTACGGATCTACATTAAGGTTTTGTGACGCATTTGTCTCACAGGTACTTATGGAGGTCCGAGAAACTGCTAGTACGGATGAGAAGGTTCTACTTTCTACTATAAGCATCCTTGCCTCTACACATGGTGCTAGTGCTTAAGAAAGTGTTGGGAAGGCATAGATTATCATCCTAGGAGGTAACGAGGTGATGCATGTGGTGTAACAATTCCAAAGTGTGCTAGGTTCTTTCTTCCTTGTGCTTTTCAGGTGTATTAGGGTTTGATATAGCTAGGATACCACCAAGAAGTGCTGAAATGAGATAGTGTATCACCACTTGGGTTGCCAACTCAAGATACAACCACTAGGGGTTTGGAGAGCAAACAAGAAGCAGGCTAAATTTCTGATTCAATTTGGCGTGATGTGTGCATGAACACGATGAGAGGAGCTTATATACGACTCTCGCTCTTACAATTACCACGGCTATTAAAGAAAACACAAGGTACATTTGTCAAATACATCAGTCTAGAAGATTACAACCTGATTAGAGCTAAAACAAGCAGAAGGGTGGCACCTAATGGGGTCATTCTTGCTAATTAAATGAGGTGTCAAGGACCTTACTGTAAATGGTCGAGTTTAACCTCGTAGGGTTAATCCAACCATTATTGTAAAGCAAATGCGAGTCTTTGATTGCAATAGCAGGACCCAACCGAACAATTAGAAAGGTTTCTAATGCAAAGGCACAGCCCTAACTCACTAATCAAAAGACTTTAACTTTCAAGGTCCTTAGGTTTTCCAAAGGAAATAGTTTAACTACTTCTAGCTCTCTCTCTACCAACCTTTGAGTGTGTCTGCTCACTCCATTATGGGGCCCGAGGAGCAAATCGTGCTTTAGGGGCAAAGATAAGCTTAGAGTTAAGGCTTTCTAATCATTCGATTTCAAATCATTTGTTCTTCAAACTTTCAATTAAAATCACCAATGGATATAAGCAAAACAACATTCGATTGAGCCAACACGTACTTATCCACGAAAATACGAGCCACTCTGGCAACACCTTAGCAAATGGTCCTTTCATCGATCCAATCAGCTCACCCGAGCTGCACCTAACCAGGTAAATGCGTTAATATTCACATAAAACTCACATTTACACACAAGGCAGGCATGTATCACGTCATCATGAATGCGTTCCAAGGCAACTATATGAGATGCAGGACTCAGGTCGCGGCCTATGGTCACAGGACCATGTTCTGATACCATCAATTGTAACACTCCCAGCACCTAGAGCTGGCAGCGCTACGTTTTCTCAACTTTCTATATAAATTTCGGTGCGAAACGAGCAGAGTTTTCCGTAAAAACTAACTGTTTCCAGGCTAAAAGCCTTACAATAGACCCCTGCAGATCAACGGAAGTGTAAAGCATTTTAAAAGAAACTCAACGGCTAAACGCTGGAGTTGATAACTCAAACGAGCAACCCACTCGGAATATATCACACAAAATAGTTCATTAATACAGGAAAAGCGAAAGATATAACTCGACGGTTGACACAACCAGAGTACTGGGGTTTACATCCCAAACCGTAACTAATTTTAACTAAGAAGACAATTGGCTAATAAGACGATTGGCACACATGGCCGTATAGAACGACTCCTAAACCGAATATACTACATGTACTAGAACACTTGTTTACAAACATTTACAATACTAGGAATACTTTACACGACTTTGTTAGACACATAAAGCCCCTTCAAATGGGCACACATAACACCTTGCAGGCAAGAATGGATTCCATCTTGACACAAGTGACTTGCCTCCTACTTGTCGTAATGCAGACTTGGGAAAAAGGGGAAAGAGTAGTGGGATGAGCAACCACACGCTCAGTGAGTGTCCCCCGACCCCCTTAAAACCAAAACCGTTGCATACAATAATGGCTTTAATAGTCACATGTCATGTATTCATAATATACTATCATATTAGGCACTCATAAAATTCTTAGCGAAGTATCACTAGCCAGAAACTTCACTTTAACCACTCAAACACATTTCTAGGTCTCCAAATAACCAAACTTCTTTACTAACAAGTAGTCAAACACTTAAGCAAGCATCGAGAGTTAAGCATAGCACTTTCTTTCATAGATTATGTGATATAATTTGTGATTTATGCTTCATTTATCTAATTCACTCATATGAGATGTGAAACATATGAAGCAGAGATTATGCCACGAACTTTCATTAGCTAAACATGCTCAATAAAACTCATGTGCTCAATGCATTATAAGGGTATGGCCATGCTGTACTTGGAATTTCATTTATACTGCACTTAGATTCTTATTCACATGATGTGTATGAAAGTCTTTCTTTTCTTTTTCTGAAAACACTTTACTTAGCCTCTTTTGGCTCATGAGAACTCTTTTCTGAGCCTCTTTGGGCTCATATTCTTAAAAGAATCTCTTTCACATTGCTTTCATAATCACTTTTAAAAACTTTCTTTCTGAAATACTTAAAAAGACGAAATGCTCACTGCTTTTCTTACATATTAGGAAATTACTCTGGGCATAAGATCATCATAAAGTGCTGGTTAGGATAGATCTACACTCAATCCTAGTGAGACTAACTCACACTGAGCTCTTGCTCCTGGGTTGGCAACTGACTTTTGGACCTTAACTCTCGTCAGGGACTCTAGGGATTTCTCCCTAGGCTAGGGATTCTCCCGTTCAAATAGGTTCACTCCCATCTACTGTCCTTAAGCACTTATCTTAGCCATTTAAACTGGTCATAACGACTAATAAGTTTGTTGCCTCTGACAGCAAAATCGTTTTTCATACAACGCACTCTCTTTTTGTTTAAATTCTTTAGAGATTCACCAGTTCAAGTGAGTTCACTCCCAAAACTGTATTTGCATAGTTAAAATACGCTATCATTTGCTAATAGTTATGGCTACTATTAGTTACAAACATGAAAAGCTTCCATTTTCAAACTCACCCTCACTTGTAACAAGAAACTTGATGGCATAAAAGGGAGGGGCTTTGCACATAACACATTCAAACACTTCATAATCAATCAATCTCAACATAAGCCACACATGGCCTCGCAAGCCTCATGCTTGCGGGTAATTCACAACCCAGGCTCCCTTCTCATATAACAACCGACCACAGAAAACCTCAAACCACTCATAGTTCTACCTCAAACCATCCAACTACCATCTCGGTTTTCAATTTGAAAATAATAACATATTATCATAAAGGTCTTATAAAATAGCTACGTGTAACTTACCGAGCTAGCAGCAACCATCCAACAGCTCGTTACCGTATACATAAGCATAAATATATATGTATATATTGTATTAACATGAAATAAGAACTTAACGAACTGAAATAAACTCGCAACGCATGAAACTTAGCTTGCATTCATAACTTGCGAATAGAAGGTAAGCATACCAAGTTCATGTCATTTCAATGCATAGCTAACCAACTAACATGCCATTTTCAAAGCATAACCATCCGACTAAACATACATTGGCTTAAAATGTTCTCAGGTCGTTTCAAAAAGTACTCGTAAGCATGAATTAGCTAGCTCAATATGCGTCAATTTAAAGAATGCTTATCATTCTAGAGTTACTTTTAAACATGAACTAATCAAATTAGCCTGCTTCGATCTTAGGTGCTCTGGGTTCATTTCAAACATTCATAGATTATTTCCAAGCCAACGAGCGTGATTTAGTTAAATAGGAAGACATCAATTCGAGGTGTTTGCTTATTAATTCAAAGTCACTGTTCAAGTATAAACTAACTAATCAGACAAGCATCGATTCTAAGCATTCTCATTTCATTTCAAAGCTATTAATCAAGCATGAATTGACTAAGTGTACATGTGTCGATTCTAAACATTCATATTATGTTTCGAAGCTATTAAACGAATATAAATTAACTAAGTGTACATGCATCTATTCTAAACATTCATATTTCGCTTCGAAGTTATTAAACGAACGTAAATTAACTAAGCGTACTTGTATCGATTCTGAACGTTCATACTTCACTTCGAAGTTATTAAACGAACATGAATTAACTAAGTGTAGATATACCTAATCTAAACAGGCATGTTTCATTTCGAAGCTATTTTTCAGGCATGTATTAACTAAATATACTTACATCGATTCTAAACAAGCATAATTCATATCGAAGCTACCTTTCAGGCATAAACTAACTAAACTTAACACGCATTAATTTAAACTAAATTCAGCTGAAACAGGATATGCATAATTTCAATTAATCTAACTAAACCTAAACTGACATGCATTGCAACTTAAAAGTTAAAACAATTTCGAAACTACTAATACGTAGGAGGCGGGAAACACCCACCTCGATTCCAAGCCAGAGACTTGAATCCAAGGCTGCTGGCTGGACTTTAGGGGCTCGAACAATTCCCATTTCCTCGGTTCTTGCTCACCCACGCATGAACAGACCCCCAAACCGTGCCAAATTCGCACAATTCGAACCCTAATTTCAACCCAAACTCTCACTCACTAACTTGATGCTTGAAGTTGTAAGTTGAATCCCGATTTAGAGGGGATTTGAGGCAACTAGAAACAGGATTGCATGGCTGAGTTTTGGGCACATCTCCGGCTCTCGAAACCCTCGCCAGAATCAATGACAACCGTGGTAGTTGTGCCCTGTTCTTACCTGAAATTCTCGTCAATGACTTGTAGGGTTCTGGGGAGTTTGAATGCGAAAAATACAAGCCGGGTAGAGGGAGAATTGATGGAGTTTTGGGAGCTTGAGGCTACGTGTGTGGAGGCAGAGAAGAAGAAGAAGATAAAGAGCAGAAAGAGGTAGAATAGGGCTCGAGGGGTCGGGGTGTGCGTGAAGGAGAAAGATGCCAGCTAAAGTTTTGGCGGCATTTTACCAAAATTCCCCTCATTTCCTTCTTCTCTTTTTTCTTTTTAGTTTCAAGCTTGCCCAATGCTTAACACCACTAGTCTAAGTCGTATCCCAAATTCTGAATTTAAAATGGATAATACGACCTATCATCGATTACTCGTTCCCAAATATATCTAGGTTCGATTTAATAGACGTCGAACCACTTCTAAGGTTGACAACCTAATTGTATTCGGGTTCCTACTTGAATTAGTACCGTTCATAACCTTTATTAATGCTTACTAAAAATCATCGAATGGTTTTCAAAACTAAGAATAATAACAATATTAATCGTGACGAAAATATTCTTTTTAATAAAATTATCCCTCACATGAGCACATCAATAATAATTTAACTCGTACAGTTAATAAAATACGATTTTATAACTTAAAAAGCAAGGCAGTCAAGTTAACTTAAAACAAAGATGGCGGGTCTTACTCTCTTCCCTCTTAAAAGAATTTCATCCTTAAAATTCTAAACCTAAGGTCAGTCTTTCCTAGAATGTATGCACACAACTATGATCTACGCGGCAGGTTTTCAAAAGGTTTCATTTTGCAGACACTACTTCTTTTAAATCGAAAGAAAATAGCTTATGGTATCCAGTCTCCTTCTTGCCAATCCTATTCAAGCATCTACTCACTCTATTTAGGCATCGAGGGCGAATCGCATTGAAGAGGGGCAGCTGAGTTGGCATGGAAAGCCATGCTGGGCTTGTTTTAAAAATGAATATAGATTTTCGATAATCTAGACTCAGTTCGCATGGCAATCAATAATTCTATCCATATGCATCAATAAGTGGGCATCTAAAGGCATGACAATCGAGACAATGGTATCTTAAGGTCATGCACTAGTAGTCTCATTCTAAAACAGGAATTCAAATCAGCCTTGGAATCACAATGGTTAACTCAGAGATTTCCATAACACATTTAGAACAATACGAATATCACATAGCACAATACAGTATCATTTAAGCATAATAGCATCACATAGCATTGTATAGTACCAGTAATTCAGTATTCTCAAGTATAGGATTCCCAAGCAACCTAAAAACATCTAAGACGCATATAGTACGTAATTATAAAACGGAAGTATATGAGACCACATTTCTATGTTTTTATATCCATTCCGAATAACTTTTAAACATTTCATTCATGGCAATTTAGACAGGGCATGCTAAAGTTGTATGAAGGAGTTAACTTAATTAGGTTCATTCAAAAGCATGAATATATTAGGTCAATCTAAGGTTAAATCATTTACTAGAAGCTTACCACATTACACTAAGGTAGCAGAGATACCCATTACGCCATATTGGCAATGAAAGAACTTGAAGTAGCATTCAAGATCACATTGCCATCACGTAGGGTCAACATCAAAGCATTGAAGATCAAGAATCATGAATAGCATGAACTAGCATAATCATGTCGATAAGACCAACTTGGAGAAAAGGTGCTAATGTAGAAAAGCAAGTTGATAACTTTGATGGTGGGGAGGCTTTTCCTAAGGTCACTACTTGGAGATGATTGCTTCTTAAGTCATAGATTCGTACAAATGAATGGTTATGCTCTCAGATGAGTCTTGGCTCTATGGCTTATGGCCTACATGCTTCCGCTACAGTACTCTGATCAACCAAATAAGGGCAAGGATATATGCATGCAGGTTTCTAGGGTCGTCCCATCATGCCTCAAATATGGGCGTATGTAGTTACTCAGCTATAACACGGAATCAAAGAATTCATGGGATGTAAATGATGACTCTAAGGCCATACCATGCAACGAATTTTGGGAGTTAAATCATTGTGATCTCTAGGGCACATGCCAAAACCAACTCAAGTCAAGCAAACACTAAGATATGTGTTTACTAAGCTAATCATTCATAAGACACTTGAATAATCGTGCATAATGGACGTGATTGTCAATATATATGATGACATGACCCTGAGTGCTCTACTACGCTAGTTTCTTATACATGAGATACATATTTCTATAGAGGAGATTCATGTAAATGTAGCTCTATTGTCATCTAATCACGCATTACATATAACGAGTTCAGCTAATCCAATTATAACACAAGAAAACAGTATTGATGGGCTATAAATGATGATCCAAGGGTCATATTGTGAAATTAACTACATAAATCAAATAGCTCTAACTAATACAGTCCCATGTTTACTCAAATTCAAATAAAGCAATTGCAGAAACTCATTTTGTTGGCATTTGTCCATAAACGCATCAATGACCGCGTACAACAATTCCATGTATAGGTACTCTTATGGTCTCACGAAAAGACATCTAGCCAAGTATGCATGAATGCACTCCTCATCTAAAATCTAAGGTCGAGATTATGCCTCGAGGTTTGTCTAAACAATTTGGAGTTGCATAACAGTCAACTAGTAAGGGCAAGAACAACGACATTATTGTTCTTATGGATCTACATTGAGGTTTTGTGATGCATTTGTCTCACAGGTACTTATGGAGGTTTGAGAAACTCCTAGCACGGATGGGAGGGTTCTACTTTCTACTATAAGCATCCTTGCTTCTACACTTGGTGCTAGTGCTTAAGAAAGTGTTGGGAAGGCATAGATTGTCCTCCTAGGAGGTAACGAGGTGATTCTTAATGGTGTAACAATTCCAAAATCTGCTAGGTTCTTTCTCCCTTGTACGTTTTAGGTGTGTTGGGGTTTGATATAGCCAGGATACCACCAAGAAGTGCCAAAATGACATAGTGTATCACCACTTGGGTTGCCAATGTAAGATACAGCCACTAGGTGTTTAGGGAGCAAACAAGAAGCAAGCTCAATTTCTGATTCAATATGGCGTGATGTGTGTACAAACACGATGAGAGGAGGTTATATACGACTCTCGCTCTTGCAACTACAACGGCTATCAAAGAAAACGCAAGGTACATTTGTCAAATACATCAGCCTAGAACATTACAACCTGATTAGAGCTAAAACAAGCAGAAGGGTGTCACCTAATGGGGTCATTCTTGCTAATCAAATGAGGCGTCAAGGACCTTACTGTAAATGGTCGAGTTTAAGCTCGTGGGGTTAATCCAAGCATTATTATAAAGCAAATGCGAGTCTTTGTTTGCAACAGCAAGACCGAACCGAACAATTAGAAAGGTTTCTAATGCGAAGGCACGACCCGAACACCCTAATCGGAAGACTTTAACTTTTAAGGTCCTTAATTTTTCAAAAGGAAATAGTTTAACTGCTTCTGGCTCTCTCTCTACCAACCTTTGAGTACATCGGCTCACTCCATTATGGAGCCCGAGGAGCAAATCATACTTTAGGGCCAAAGATGAGCTTAGAGTTAAGGCTTTCGAATTATTTGATTTCAAATCGTATGTTCTTTAAACTTTCAATTAAAATCATTAAGGCATACAAGTGAAACAACTTTCGATTGAGCTAACACTTACTTATCCACGAAAATACGAACCACTCGGCCTGCGCCTTAGCAAATGGTCCTTTTATCTAACCAATCAGCTTACTTAAGTAGCATCTAACTAGGTAGACGCGTTAATATTCACATAAAACTCACATTTGCACACAAGGCAGGCATGTATCACGTCATCGTGAATGCGCCCCAAGGCAACTATGTGAGATGCAAGAGTAAGGTCGTGGCCTATGGTCACAGGACCATGCTCTGATACCATCAATTGTAACACCCCCAGCACCTAGAGCCGGAAGCGCTACATTTTCTCAACTTTCTATATAAATTTCGGGGCAAAACAGACATAGTTTTCCCTAAAAACTAACTGTTTTCAGGCTAAAAGCCTTACAATAAACCCCTGCAGATCAACAGAAGTGTAAAACATTTTAAAAGTAGCTCAACACGCTGGAGTTCATAACTCAACGAGCAACCCGCTTGGAGTATATTAAACAAAATAGTTCATTAATACAGGAAAAGTGAAAGATACAACTCGACGGTTCACACAACCGGAGTACTGGGGTTTACATCCCAAACCGTAACTGATTTCAACTAAAAAATAACTGACTAATAAGATGGTTGGCACATATGGCCGCACAGAGCGACTCCTAAATCGAATACACTACATGTGCCAGAATACTTGTTTGCAAAGGTTTATAATACTGGGAAAACTTTACATGACTCCGTTAAACACGTAAACCCCTTCAAATGGGCACACATGACATCTTGCAGGCAAGAATGGATTCCATCTTGACATAAGTGACTTGCCTCCTACTTGTCGTAATGCGGACCTGGAGAAAAAGGGAAAAGAGTAGAGGGATGAGCAACCACATGCTCAGTGAGCGCCTTTGAAACCAAAACCGTTGCAGACAATAATACCTTTAATAGTCACATGTCACATATTCATAATTTACTATCGTATTAGGCATTCATAAAATCTTTAGGGAAGTATCACTAACCATAAACTTCACTTTAACCGTTCAAACACATTTCTAGGTCTCTAAATGACAAAACTTCTTTGCTAACAAGCAGTCAAACACTTATGCAAGCATCGAGGACCAAGCACAGAACTTTCTTTCGTAGATTATGTGATATAGTTTGTGATTTATGATTTGCCTATCTAATTCACTCATATGAGATGCTAAACATATGAAGCAGAGATTATGCCACGAACTTTCATTAGCTAAACATGCATAATAAAACTCATATACTCGATGCATTACAAGGATATGGCCATGCTGTACTTGGAATTTCATTTATACTGCACTTAGATTCTTATTCATATGATATGCATGAAAATCTTTCTTTTCTTTTTCTGAAAACAATTTACTTAGCCTTTTTAGGCTCATAAGAACTCTTTTCTTAGCCTCTTTGGGCTAATATTCTTAAAAGGATCTCCTTCATATTGGTCTCATAATCACTCTTAAAAACTTTCTTTCTGAAATACTTAAAAAGGCGAAATGTCGATTGCTTTTCTTACGTATTAGGAAATTACTCTGGGCATACGATCATCATAATGTGCTGGTAGGGATAGATCTACACTCGATCCCAGTGAGATTAACTCACACTAAGCTCTAACTCCCGGGATGGCAACTAACTTTTGGGCCTTATCCCTCATTAGGGTCTCTAGGGATTACTCCCTAGGTTAGGGATTCCCCCGTTCAAGTAGGTTCACTCCCATCTATTATCCGTAAGCATTTATCTTAGCCATTTCAACTGTTCATAATGACTAACAAGTTTGCTGCCTCTCACAGCGAAATCCTTTTTCATACAACGCACTCCATTTTTATTTAAATTCTTTAGGGATTCCTCCATTCAAGCGAGTTCACTCCCAAAACTGTATTTGCATAGTTAAAATACGCCATCATTTGCTATTAGTTATGGCTACTATTAGTTACAAACATGATAAACTTACTTTTTCAAACTCACCCTCACTCGTAACAAGAAACTTAATGGCATAAAAGGGAGGGGCTTTGCACATAACACATTCAAACACGTCATAATCAATCAATCTCAACATAAGCTACAGATGGCCTCGCAATCCATACGCTTGCGGTTAATTCACAACCCAGGCTCCCTTCTCACATAACAACCGACCACAGGAAACGTCGAACCACTCATAGTTCTACCTCAAACCATCCAACTACCATCCCGGTTTTCAATTTGAAAGTAATAACATATTATCATGAAGGTCTTATAAAATAGCTACGTATAACTTACCGAGCTAGCAGCAACCATCCAACAGCTCGTTACCGTATACATAAGCATAAATATATATGTATATATTGCATTAACTTGAAATAAGAACTTAACGAACTGAAATAAACTCACAACGCATGAAACTTAGCTTACATTCATAACTTGCGAATAGAAGGTAAGCATACCAACATCATGTCATTTCAACGCATAGCTAACCAACTAACGTGCCATTTTTAAAGCATAACCATCTGACTAAACATGTATTGGCTTAAAATGCTCCCAGGTCGTTTCAAAGAGTACTCTTAAGCATGAATTAGCTAGCTCAATATGCGTCGATTTAAAGAATGCTTGTCATTCAAGGGTTACTTTTAAACATGAACTAATCAAATTAGCCTACTTCGATCTTAGGTGCTCTTGGTTCGTTTCAAACATTCGTAGATTATTGCCAAGGCTAAGAGCGTGATTTAGCAAAATAGGAAGACATCGATTCGAGGCATTTGCTTATTAATTCGAAGTCACTGTTCAGGTATAAACTAACTAATAAAACAAGTATCGATCCAAAGCATTCTCATTTCATTTTGAAGCTATTAATCAAGCATGAATTGACTAAGTGTACATGCATCGATTCTAAACATTCATATTTCGTTTCGAAGCTATTAACCGAACATGAATTAACTAAGTGTACATGCACCAATTCTAAACATTCATACTTCACTTCGAAGTTATTAAACGAATGTAAATTAGCTAAGCGTACATATATTGATTCTAAACATTCGTATTTCACTTCGAAGTTATTAAACGAATATAAATTAACTAAGTGTACATGTATCTAAACTAACTAGGCACGTTTCATTTTGAAGCTATTTTTTAGGCATGTATTAACTAAATATACTTACATCGATTCCAAACATGCATAATGCATTTCGAAGCCACCTTTCAGGCATAAACTAACTAAACTTAACAGCATTGATTTAAACTAAATTCAGCTGAAACAGGATATGCATAGTTTTAATTAATCTGACTAAACCTAAACTAACATGCATTGCAACTTAAGAGTTAAAACAATTTCAAAACTACTAATACGTAGGAGGCGAGAAACACCTACCTTGATTCCAAGCTACAGACTTGAATCCAAGGCTGCTGGCTCGACTTTAGGGGCTCGAATGATTCCCATTTCCTCGGTTCCTGCTCACGCACGCATGAACGAACCCCCAAATCGTGCCAAATTCGCACAATTCGAACCCTAATTTCAACCCAAACTCTCACTAACTAACTTTATGCTTAAAGTTGCAAGTTTAATCTTGATTTAGAAGGGATTTGAGGCAACTAGAAATGGAATTGCATAGCTGAGTTTTGGGCGCATGTCCGGCTCTCAAAACCCTCACCAGAATCAATGACAACTGCGGTAATTGTGCCCTGTTCTTGCCCGAAATTCTAGTCAACGACTTGTAAGGTTCTGGGGGAGGTTGAATGCGAGAAATACAAGCTGGGTAGAGGGAGAATTGATAGAGTTTTGAGAGCTTGAGGCTGCGTGTGTGGAGGCAGAGAAGAAGAAGTACATAAGAGCATAAAGAGGGAGAATGGGGCTCAGGGGATCGGGGTGTGCGTGAAGGAGAAAGAAGTCGGCTTAGGTTTTGACGACATTTTACCAAAATGCCCCTCGTTTCCTTCTCTCTCTCTCTCTCTCTCTCTCTCTCTCT
Organism: Carnegiea gigantea; assembly: GCA_029747015.1. Classification (NCBI taxonomy): domain Eukaryota; kingdom Viridiplantae; phylum Streptophyta; class Magnoliopsida; order Caryophyllales; family Cactaceae; genus Carnegiea; species Carnegiea gigantea. The sequence goes on along the minus strand of JAKOGI010003527.1, from coordinate 1,369 downwards.
CTCTCTTTTTTTTTTGGTTTTAAGCTTGCCCAATACTTAACACTGCTAGTCTAAGTCGTTTCTCAAATTCTAAACCCAAAATCGATAATACTACCTTTCATCGATTACTCGTTCCCAAATATATCTAGGTTTGATTTAATGGACGTCAAGCCACTTCTAAAGCTGACAATCTAATCGTATTTGGGTTCCTACTTGAATTAGTACCGTTCATAATCTTTATTAATGCTTACTAAAAATCATCGAAATATTTTCAAAACTAAGAATAATAATAATATTAATAGCGACGAAAACATTCTTTTTAATAAAATTATCGCTCACGTAAGCACACCAACAATAATTTAACTCATATAGTTAATAAAATACGATTTTATAACTTAAAAAGCAAGGCAATCTAGTTAACTTAAAACAAAGAATGCGGGTCTTACACTATTCCCCCCTTAAAAGAATTTCGTCCTCAGAATTCTAAACCTAAGGTCTGTCTTTCCTAGAATGTACGCACTCAACTATGATCTATACGGTAGGTTTCGAAAAGGTTTCATTTTGCAGACACTACTTTTAAATCGAAAGAGAATGGCTTATAGTATCCAGTCTTCTCCTTGTCAATCCTCTTCAAGCGCCAACTCACTCTATTTAGGTGCCGAGGGCAAATCGCATTGAAGAGGGATAACTGAGTTGGCATGGAAACCATAATGGGCTTGTTTTAAAAATGAACATAGATTTTCAATAGTCTAGACTCAGTTCGCATGGCAAGTAATAATTCTATGCATATGCATCTATAAGTGGGCATCTAAAGGCATGACAATCAGGACAATGACATCTTAAGGTCATACACTAGTACTCTTATTTTAAAACAGGAATCCAAATTAACTTTGGGATCACAATGGTTAACTCAGAGATTTCTATAACACATTTAGAACAATAAGAACATCAGATAGCACCACATAGTATCATTTAAGTATAATAGCATCACATAGCATTGCATAGTATCAGTAATTCAGTATTCTCAAGTTTAGGATTCCCAAGCAACATGAAAACATCTAAGATGCCTATAGTAAGCAATTACAAAACAGAAGCATATGCGATCGACATTTCTATGTTTTTATATCGATTTCGAATAACTTTTAAACATTTCATTCATGGCAATTTAGAGAGGGCATGCTAAAGTCGTATGAAGGAGTTAACTTAATTAGGTTCATTCAAAAGCATGAAGAAATTAGGTCAATCTAAGGCTAAATAATTTACTAGAAGGTTATCACGTTGCACTAAGGTAGCAGAGATACCCATTGGCAATGAAAGAAATTAAAGTAGCATTCAAGATCATATTGATATCACGTAGGGTTAACATCAAAGCGCTGAAGATCAAGAATCA
>JAKOGI010003526.1:0-50923 GCA_029747015.1 Carnegiea gigantea | reverse complement strand
ATATATATGTATGGACACAAACATATGCATATACATGCATACATACCTACATACATACATACATACATAGAGTTCTTCATCTTCTGAACTATTAAGGTATAGTGATTGAATTTTCTGGCCCCGCAACTTTGAAATTGAATTTTCTAAACCATTGAACCGTTGTGCAATAAATTTCTATAAGATAAGTCACTATTGAACTATTTATATAGTTTTCAAAACTTTTCATATTTGCAAATCTTACCCTAATTCTTGAAAGCTTACTTTTGAAAATTTTAAGTTTGCGGGTGTGATAATCTTCTCATGAGTACTATTCGACGCCATCTTTAATTTGGTGTTAAAGCCGCGTGACGAAAAATATTTAAGATAATTAAGTTACTTAATAGTTAATTAAGCTAGTTAACTCTACTGTTTAATACTTGAATCATCACCTACTTGCTCTACTCCTAATTATTTATATGTTGTTCACTCACGTGAAGGAACCACTTTGGTTATGCAGCAATTAAATTATCTTATTTGCATAGTTTTAGAATAAAAAGTCAAATTAGCAAAAATTAAGACTTAAGCTAAGGAGATTAAGAAGCAATTGTTCATTGTCCATTTCAGCATCAATATTCTCTCCAAAACTCAAAAAAAAAAAAAATCAATTCTGCTTCGCATGCGAAGGTCAGCTTGGTCAACAAAATGTAAAGCTCTGTTAAGTCAAAAATCATGCATTATTTTTACAATTATTTTGAGTATATTATATATATTATTTCCTTTAATTTGTTTTGTTTTATATATTTTTCAGGGTTAGGATTAATTTAATAAAGAGGAAAAGAGAGGACGTAGGAGCTAGGGTTTTACACACTTGGCTACAAGATGGTCCAAAAATAATAATTATGGAGAATATTATTTCCATAATTATTTAAATGGGCTAGGATTTTAAGAGTTGGTAAAGAGTTAGAAGTCTTGAGGGAGAAGAAATCTAAGGAAGAAAGGAAGAAGGAAACGCTAATTATCAACCCTAATCACACCCCTCCTTTTCTCTCTCTCTATATATATCACCCATCATCTAACCCCTTACACGCACCTCCATCACTCCATCACCATCATCGTTTATCATCAGCCTCTTCACGCAACCCTCATCCGCTGCCCACTCTTCTTTTCACCGCCTTATCATCATCATCACCGAGCATCAGCATCGTCCTCACCACCGTCATCAGCAACACCATCAGCCATCGTCACTATCTTCACGCAGCTTCATCCCCCTCAAAGTAGGACCATATTATTATTATTATTATTATTTTTACTTTGTTTTATTTGTTTTGTGGTAGGTTTACTATTAAACATGAAATATTTGAGCTATTATTGTAATTTGACTTTTAATATAAGTGAGTAATTTTTTTATGCTTAGTATAATCTTCTAGAAGACATACTAAATTAATTATTTTGAAACAAGTTTTATGCTTTAATGCCTAGTTGATTTCTATTCATGATTCTTTAGTGCTTAGCGTTTATCATTTATGAAATTTATGTTGAATCGATTAGAATGCATGCTAGTTGATTAAATATAATTTCGATTGATAGTTTAGAAGATTATAATACGTAAAAGTTATCATCTTTTATGCTTAGGTATCACCCTAATTAATCATGGATGGCTCAAACCCATCTCTTTTAATTAGGTAATCGCTTTAGATCTTTGTTAAATCGATTTGCTGGTAAATTGATTACAAAGTGTTAAATGATGTTTTTCTAATTCTTAATGCTCTAGTTTGATTAAATTCTTGCATTGGTATGAGGGTTATCAAAACTAGTAGGGTTTATATTAGGGCTGGACTTAAGTAAACTAGAATCCAACAAAAAATAGGGAAGAGCCGCTGGTGGATGCCTTCTACAGTTTAACTCATGAATGAAATTTACTTGTGTGTTAATGATAAATATTAATTTGCATGGTGGATTGAGATTGTACTAAGTATCCTTAATAAATTTGACAACTTTGATAATTATTTGTTACTTATAGCTAATTTGGCTTGTTTGTTAATTTATGTTTCATTTTTAATGGTTACCATATAATTTCAATCGACCCCCCCCCAAAAGTATAGTCTTTTAGGAGTGTCTAGGTAATTTTAGATAGTTTATATTTTGATTTTTAGAGTGGTTATAATTTTAGATTGATTAATATTCAGTTTTAGTATTTAATTACCGGTTGGTTAGAAATTAGGCTAAAAATAGTTATTTTTGTTCTTTTTCGATTTTTATCAGTTCCCAGAGTCTATCTAGTGTCCTAGTCTGCCCATATTTAATTTCATAATCTTTGGAAGTTATTTGATAATTTTTCAGAATTATTTTGTGAAATTGATATGTGCAGGTTTTTAGGTGACAAATTCTGAAAATTTCGATTTTAATTGTTAAATGGCGATTATTAGGTATTGTTAAGTCCAAAAAATTGTGTCCTAGAATTAGGGTAATTTTCTTGATTAATTTCGTATTTATATTTATGCAGATTATTTTATTTCTAATTTCAGATTTAATATTCTGCATTGATATTCTGTGGTAATTTTCTGATTTAATTTTTCTGAAATTATTTGGATACATTTGAGGAGTTATAAGCTTATATACCTGAAGAATAATATTTTAGGTTACTTTTTGATATTTTTAATATTTATTTTCTATTTATTATTTACTGTTTTATTAGAATTTCAGTTACTATTTTGATTTTATTTTTCTAGATTATTTAGGAAAGCTTTTTACTGTTTTCTTTCCAGAATATAATCCAAAATATTTAGGAGCATCATTGGGTGTTTTCTCCAGATTTTTATTCGTTAGATTTTAATTATTTTAGAATTATTAAGATTAGATTTAATAAATTAGATTAGTAAAATTATTTAGGATTAAGCTAGCCTTTTTAAAATAATCTTTCCTCGTGGATCGATCCCTACTTCCCTATGCCATAAAAAGTATTTAATAACCGAAGTAGTGGTTAAATTTGAAGCTCTCGATAAGTTTTACAAATTTTGGCATCGTTGCCGGGGAAAGAAAATTAAATTGCTAGTTTACTTCTATTTGAATTGCTACTTTTATTTTGTTTTGTTTTAATTCTAGTATTTTAAACTTATTTATTTATATTTTTTTAAGATTTCTTGTAGTGCATGAAATTAAGGAGTGGTAAGGAAATTGGAGAGAACAAAGAACAAGCATTGAAAGCTGAAAACAAAGAGAGTCAGCCTAACCCAGTAAGTTTTAGGGTTAAAGAGGTAAGCATGTCTACTCTTCGAGAACTTGCTGCTCCTAACTTAGAAACCCAACCAATGTCCATTACTTTTGCTGTTTTAGATAAACCTTTGAAATTAAACTCAAGAGTTATTAATTTATTACCTAAGTTTCATGGATTAGCTGAAGATGACCCTTATAGACACATTAGTGAATTCCTTATTACCTGCTCTGCTATGGTGCCTGAAGAAATTCTTGAGGACCAAATTAGACTAAGGGCCTTTCCCTTTTCTTTGCTTGGTAATGCTAAGGACTGGTTATATTATATGTCTGTTGGATCTTTTTCTACATGGACTGCATTACATAAATCGTTTCTAGAAAAGTTTTTTCCTGCATCCCGTATTGGATCTATCAGGAAAAAAATATGTGGAATCAAACAAATGAATGGGGAAACCTTTTGTGAGTATTGGGAAAGATTTAATAAGTTATATGCTAGTTGTCGCCAACATCAAATAACTGAACAACTATTGATTCAATATTTTTATGAGGGCTTACTTCCTATGGACCGCAATATGGTTGATGCTGCTAGTGGGGGGCTCTGGTTAATAAAACCCCAACTGATGCTAGAAATCTATTTAATTTAATGGCCTAAAATACTCAGCAGTTTGGTACTAGGGACTCACAAGTTAAAAGGGTAAATGAGATAGGTTCTAGTTCATCTCTAGAGAATCAATTATCTCACATTACTGCTATGTTAAATAAGATTGTTACTGGGGGTATTCAAAAAGCAGTAATATGTGGTATTTGTTGTCTAGAAGGGCATTCTACTGATGCATGTCCTACTCTACAAGAAGGTAATGTTAATGCTCTTTACTCTAACCAAAATCAAAGGAGGTATGATCCATACTCGAATACTTATAATGAAGGATGGAGAGACCACCCTAACCTTAGGTATGGCCCTAAGCCTAGTCCACCTGGTTTTGATCAACCCTCTCGTCAATCTTCTAGTCAAGATAGGACCAATTTCCTCCTAGAACAAGTCCTTAAGAAAATGGATGATAGGTTCCAGAGTATGGAAACCACCCTTAAGCAGGTTCAAGAGAGACAAACAGCGACTGATACTATAGTTAGCAACTTGCAAGCCCAACTGCAAAATAGATTACCATCTCAATCTTACCCTAACCCCAAGGAGAATGTTAGTGCCATGACACTTAGAATTGGGAAAGAGTTAAAGGAACCTACGAAGAAGAGAGAAGTGGAACCTGAGTTAGAAGTGAAAGGGGCTGAACCAGAATTAGATACAGAATCTAATCAAACTACCAAGGAATTCGGAGAAAAGAAAAGAGAATCTTACAAACTAATCCCACCTTTCCCTAGTAGATTCAGAAGCCCTGCGTCCAAGGTAAATGAGGCTAACCAAGAGATTTTAGAGACTTTTAGGAAGGTAGAAATTAATATATCTCTCCTTAATGCCATTAAACAAGTGCCTCGTTATGTTAAGTTCTTAAAAGAACTATGCACTACCAAGAGGAAGCTCATTGGTAATGAGAAGATAAGTGTGGGGGAAAATGTGTCTGCTGTTTTTCAAAGAAAACTTCCCCCTAAGTGTTAAGACCCTGGTATGTTTTCTGTCCCTTGTAAAATAGGAAACCTTTGCTTTGATAAAGCTATGCTTGATTTAGGTGCCTCTATTAATGTTATGCCTAGATCTGTTTATGACAAACTAAATCTAGGCGAATTAAAGAAAACTGGCATGGTAATTCAATTAGCTGATAAGAGCAACACTTATCCTGATGGAGTGTTAGAGGATGTTTTGGTTCAAGTGAATGAACTAGTGTTTCCTGCTGACTTTTATGTAATGAACATGGGTGAAGCATGTCATGATATTCCCATCTTGCTTGGCAGACCCTTTTTAAAAACTGCTAGGACTAAAATTGACGTGCACGAAGGGACACTAACCATAGAATTTGATGGTGAGGTTATTAAGTTCAATATTTTTGATGCCATGAGATTTCCTTCTGATGTTAACTATCTATATGCACTTGATGTTTTTGATGAGTTATCTCAAGATGTCTATGACTTGTCCTATAAGGATGAGCTATACTGTGCTTACTAAGAGTCTTGATCATACTGAGTCTCAAAAAGTGCCATATCAAGTTAATGATAATTTAGATGAGGTGATAAGTACTTTGTCTTACTTGCAAGAGCATAATGGACCTAACAAACTTGAACTGTCTGAAAAGCATGCTAAGTTACTTCCCTCGAGCATCTCACCCCCTAAATTGGAATTGAAACGTTTACCTGAAAATTTGAAATATGCTTATTTAGGGGACAATGAGACTTTACCTGTAATCATTTCTAGTGCACTCACTTTGGACCAGGAGGAAAAACTTATAAAAGTGCTTAGAGAACATAGTGAAGCCATAGGGTGGACTTTAGCAGACCTCAGAGGCCTTAGCCCTACCTTGTGCTCACATACTATTACTTTAGAAAAAGATGCTAAGCCTAAAAGGGACCCTCAGAGGAGACTTAATCCACCTATGATAGAGGTAGTCCAAAAAGATATTCTTAAGTGGTTAGATGCTGGGGTAATCTACCCCATTGTTGATTCTGAGTGAGTTAGTCCTATTCATATGGTTCCTAAAGAGGGGGGAACAATAGTAGTGCAAAATAATGAAGGAGAGTTGATACTTACTAGATTTCAGAGTGGTTGGAGAGTGTGTATTGACTATAGAAAGCTTAACAAGGCCACTAAGAAGGACCATTTCCCATTGCCTTTTATGGACTAAATGTTAGAGAGATTAGCTGGGAGGTCACATTATTGCTTTTTGGATGGCTATTCAGGTTATATTCAGGTCCCCATAGCTCCTGCAGATCAGGAGAAGACTACCTTTACTTGTTCTTTTGGCACTTATGCTTTTAGACGTATACCTTTTGGTTTATGTAATGCACCTGCTACCTTTCAAAGATGTATGATAAGTATCTTTTCTGATTTTATCACCAAGATTATGGAGGTTTTTATGGATGATTTTACTGTACATGGTGATTCATTTGATGAGTGCTTGCATCATCTTACTCTTGTGCTTAGACGTTGCATTGAAACCAATTTGGTCTTGAATTTTGAAAACTGTCATTTCATGGTGGAGCATGGGATAGTACTGGGGCAGGTAGTATCATCAAGGGGATTAGAGGTAGATAGAGCTCAAGTTGATATCATCCAGTCTCTACTCTATCCAAAGTGTGTCAAAGATGTGAGATCATTCTTAGGACATGTGGGGTTCTATAGGAGGTTCATCAAAGATTTTTCTAAGATTGCTTCTCCTTTATGTACCCTGCTTGCAAAGGATGTCCCTTTTGATTTTAATGAGAATTGTATGAGGGCTTTTGATCAATTGAAGTTAACATTGACTTCCCCTCCTATTGTGTAACCCCCAAACTGGGCCTTACCTTTTGAGTTAATGTGTGATGCTAGTGATAAGGCAGTGGGGGCAGTTCTAAGTCAAAGAGTTGGGAAGGTACCTCATGTAATATATTATGCTTCTAGAACTCTTAACCCTGCACAGTGTAATTACACCACTATAGAAAAGGAGATGTATGCTATTATTTTTGCTCTTGAAAAATTCCGTCCTTATTTATTGGGTGTAAAAGTTACTGTTTATTCTGATCATTCTGCTCTCAAACACTTATTGGAAAAGAAAGATTCCAAGCCCAGATTAATTAGATGGATGTTATTGTTGCAAGAATTTTAATTAGAAATTAAAGATAAGCCTGGAGTTAAGAATTTAGTTGCTGACCATCTGAGTAGATTAGAAACAGGGGAGAGTGGTAGCCCTTTTACTGATTGTTTTTCTGATGAGACTCTGTATGCTATAACTAGTAGATTGCCTTGGTATGCTGATATTGTAAACTGTATAGTCACCAAAACTTTTTCCATTGAGTTGACCAGAGCTGAAAAAGAGAAAATAAGAGCTCAATTCAAATATTATGTTTGGGATGAGCCATATTTATAGAAGTTTTGTGGTGACCAGATTATAAGGTGATGTGTAGATGATAGTGAAATTCATTCTATTCTAACCTTATGTCATTCTTCAGAAAGTGGGGGACACTTTGGACCTAAAAGAACATCACATAAAGTGCTTGAGTGTGGTTTTTATTAGCCCACTATTTCTAGTGATACTTTTGAATTCTGTAAAAGATGTGAAGTGTACCAAAAGGCTAGAAACTTATCAAGGAGGAATCAAATGCCTCTGTATAATTTGTATGTTTGTGAAATTTTTGATATATGGGGCATTGATTTCATGGGACCCTTTCCCCCTTCTTTTGGATATACCTATATTCTTGTGATTGTTGATTATGTATCCAAATGGGTAGAAGTTGCGGCCACTAGGACTGATGATGCTAAGACTGTGGTGAAACATATTAAATCTCTAATTCTGCATCGATATGGAGTGCCAAGAGCGATCATCAGTGATAGGGGGACTCATTTTTGTAACAGAACTCTAGGTGTCTTACTAGCTAAATATCATATAACTCATAAGGCATCTACTAGTTATTATCCCCAGACTAATGGCCAAGCTGAAATTTCTTATAAAGAAATTAAGGGCATCCTTGAAAAAGTAGTTAAGCCAGATAAGAAGGATTGGAGCCTTAGGCTAGAGGAGGCTCTTTAGGCTTACAGGACTGCATATAAGACTCCAATTGGTATGTCACCCCACAGATTAGTCTTTAGGAAACCGTGTCACCTCCCTGTAGAAATTACGCATAAATCATATTGGGCTGTGAAGCAATGTAATCTTGATTATCAGTTAGCAGGGAAAGAGCGTAAATTGCAATTGCAGGAACTAGAAGAGATATGCTTAGAAGCCTATGACAATTCAGTCATCTACAAGGGTAAGGCCAAAGCATTTCGCGATGCCAAACTTATTAGGAAAGAATTTTAGGTAGGTAAGAAAGTGCTGTTATTCAATTCTAAACTGAGACTTTTTCCTGGTAAGTTAAACTCTAGGTGGTTAGGACCTTTTGAAGTAGTAAAGACTTATCCTCATGGTGCTGTAGAGATTAAATCCTTTGCTACTAACAAGATTTTCAAAGTGAATGGTCACAGGCTAAAGCATTTCTATGAAGGAGACCAGGTATGTTTAATAGAAGAGATCCGACTTGAGGATCCATGAGCTTCATAAAGTCGAGCCAAAGACTGTAAACAAAGGCGCTGGTTGGGAGGCAACCCAACGTTTTCAGGGAAGTTCCTATTTACTTTTGCTTTTGTTTTCATTAATTCTATCTTTTTGCATGCATTAGGGACAATGCATGAATTAAGTGTAGGGGGGTGCATCCTGCATTTAATTCCTACAGTTTTTATTCTAAAAAAAAAAAGAAGTAGAAAATCGAAAAAACAAAAAAAAAAAATCTTTTCTTATAAATAATGCATGGTGTGAGTTTATGCTAGGCTTGCTTGTTTAGGAAAAAAAAATTTTTTTTTAGCTATTTTGCAGTTTATTCTTTTATAAGTGAAGACTTCTAGGCATAATAGTTATCCTTTAGAGAAATTTGAGTTGATTGTCATACATCTTTTTAATGAGTAACTCTCTTGATTATCCATCTTATTTGGTCATATAATATATCTGATTCAAAGTTAATCAAATGACCTGGCCCATCTCCTAGACTATTGAATTAGTTGAATAACTCATTAAAATTGTGATTTTACTTGTCTATTTTTCATCTATGAAAAAAGAATAAAAGAGAAAAGAGAGTCAAAGTTGGGAATGACAAGTACCCCTTTGAGGCATGCGCTACTGGGTGTTACCCTTTGAGACAATACTGCCACTGGAAAGCTTGCTTTCCATACTAGTGAGCCATTAAAATGAAGAAATAATAAGATGATAATGAATTATTTGCTCCAACACCTCTATTCGGGTGAGTGAGAGACAGGGAGTGTTTAATTTCTAAGACCCTATATGGGCCTCGAATATGTGCGCAAATGGAGTTTGAACAAAAGAAGAAGAGGAAAATAAATACAAGGCAAGTTTAGGATCAAATTTAATGAAGTTATTCTACCTAGTTCAATTGTCTCCATAGCCAAACCATGCTCAAATTTTTCCATCTTAAATCCTTTCTCGACCTCTTGATTGGTGTATGCATAATCAAAAAGAGATGAATAATTATTGATCTTGCTACTTCATTATGAAAATGTTGTGAAGCTGATGAATAAACTCTCTAAGGATAGTTGGATGTTTAGCATGTATTCACTTATTGAAGAAAAAAAAAAAACAAATTAATTCAGTAAAACTATTTTTCTAAAGCAAGCCAAAGCCAGTATGAACATCATAGTTATGCATGACTTTATAAGAAAGAAAGAGGGTAAGTTTTTAAGTCGAGTCTAAGATTTCTTTGCACGAGGATGTCCAAAGTCTAAGTGTGGGGGAATTTGTTAAGTCAAAAATCATGCATTATTTTTATAATTATTTTGAGTATATTATATGCATTATTTCGTTTAATTTGTTTTGTTTTATATATTTTTCAGGGTTAGGATTAATTTAATAAAGAGGAGAAGAGAGGACGTAGAAGCTCGGGTTTTACACACTTGGCTACAAGACGGTCCAAAAATAATAATTATGGAGAATATTATTTCCATAATTATTTAATTGGCTAGGATTTCAAGAGTTGGTGAAGAGTTAGAAGTATTGAGGGATAAGAAATCTAAGGAAGAAAGGAAGAAGGAAACGCTAATTACCAACCCTAATCACACCCCTCCTTTCCTCTCTATATTATATATCACCCATCATCTAACCCCTTACACGCACCTCCATCACTCCATCACCATCATTGCTTATCATCAGCCTCTTCATGCAACCCTCATCTGCTGCCCACTCTTCTTTTCACCGCCTTATCATCATCATCACCGAGCATCAGCATCGTCCTCACCACCGTCATCAGCAACACCATCAGCCATCATCACTATCTTCACGCAGCTTCATCCCCCTCAAAGTAGGACCATATTATTATTATTATTTTTTTTTACTTTGTTTTATTTGTTTTGTGGTAGGTTTACTATTAAACATGAAATATTTGAGCTATTATTGTAATTTGACTTTTAATATGAGTGAGTAATTTTTTTATACTTAGTATAATCTTCTAGAAGCCATGCTAAATTAATTATTTTGAAACAAGTTTTATGCTTTAATGCCTAGTTGATTTCTATTCATGATTCTTTAGCGCTTAGCTTTCATCGTTTATAAAATTTGTGTTGAATCGATTAGAATGCATGCTAGTTGATTAAATACAATTTCGATTGATAGTTTAGAAGATTATAATACGTAAAAGTTATCATTTTTTATGCTTAGGTATCACCCTAATTAATCATGGATGGCTCAAACCCATCTCTTTTAATTAGGTAATCACTTTAGATCTTTGTTAAATCGATTTGCTGGTAAATTGATTACAAAGTATTAAATGATGTTTTTCTAATTCTTAATGCTCTAGTTTGATTAAATTTTTGCGCTGGTGTGAGGGTTATCAAAACTAGTAGGGTTTATATTAGAGCTGGACTTGAGTAAACTAGAATTTAAGAAAAAAAGGGGGAAGAGCCGCTGGTGGATGTCTTCTACAATTTAACTCATGAATGAAATTTACTTGTGTGTTAATGATAAATATTAATTTGCAGGGTGGATTGAGATTATACTAAGTATCCTTCATAAATTTGACAACTTTGATAATTATTTGTTACTTACAGTAATTTGGCTTGTTTGTTATTTTATGTTTCATTTTTATTGGTTACCATATAATTTCAATCGACCCCCCTCCCCAAAGTATAGTCTTTTAGGAGTGTCTAGGTAATTTTAGATCGTTTATATTTTGATTTTTAGAGTGGTTATAATTTTAGATTGATTAATATTCAGTTTTAGTGTTTAATTACCGGTTGGTTAGAAATTAGACTAAAAATAGTTATTTTTGTTCATTTTCGATTTTTATTAGTTCCCAGAGTCTATTTAGTGTCCTAATCTGCCCATATTTAATTTCGTAATTTTTGGAAGCTATTTGATAATTTTTCAGAATTATTTTGTGAAATTGATATGTGCAGGTTTTTAGGTGATAAATTCTGAAAATTTTGATTTTAATTGTGAAATCACGATTATTAGGTATTGTTAAGTCCAGAAAATTGTGTCCTAGAATTTGGGTAATTGTCTTGATTAATTTCGTATTTATATTTATGCAGATTATTTTATTTCTAATTTTAGATTTAATATTCTGCATTGATATTTTGTGGTAATTTTTTGATTTGATTTTTCTGGAATTATTTGGATACATTTGAGGAGTTATAAGCTTATATACCTGAAGAATAATATTTTAGGTTACTCTTTGATATTTTTAATATTTATTTTCTATTTATTATTTGCTATTTTGATTTTTAATTAGAATTTCAGTTACTATTCTGATTTTATTTTTCTAGATTATTTAGGAAAGCTTTTTACTGTTTTCTTTCCAGAATATAATCCAAAATATTTAGGAGCATCATTGGGTGTTTTCTTCGGATTTGTATTCATTAGATTTTAATTATTTTAGAATTATTAAGATTAGATTTAATAAATTGGATTAGTAAAATCATTTAGGATTAAGCTAGCCTTTTTAAAACAATCTTTCCTCGTGGATCGATCCCTACTTCCCTATGCTATAAAAAGTATTTAATAACCGAAGTAGTGGTTAAATTTGTAGCTCTCGACAGACTTTACAAGCTCCATAAAAATATTCTCCTTCATTACATTATCTTTTATTTACGGATGCTAGGGAGCTAGAGTCGTACCATGAGGCTATGTAGGTAGATGATTGGTCCAAGTGGGAGCATGCAATGGATGATGACATTGCCTCCTTAGACAGGAATAGAATAAGTGGGTGTATAGGATCAAGAATGAGCTTGATGGTAATACCAGGTATAAGGCTCGGTTGGTCGTTAAGGGATTTTCACAAACGGAGGGTATAGACTATAATAAAATATTTTCTCCTGTTATAAAGCTAACTACCATTAGAATAGTCTTGAGTTTGGTTGCAACTAAGAATTTGCATATGGAGCAAATGATGTGTTTTTATATGGTAATTTGGAGCGAGACTTGTATATGAGGCAACCAGTAGGGTATGTGGTTCTAGGTGAGGGAAAATTGGTGTGTAGGCTCAAAAAGGGCCTATATGGATTGAAGCAGGCTCCGAGATAATGGTATATAAAGTTTAACACCTTTACATGCAATACTGGATTCCACAGGAGTGATAAGGATCAGTGTTGCCATTTTAGGAAAATTTCTTATTCTTACGTTGTATTACTCTTATATTACTCTTATATGTGGATGATATGTTGATTGTAAGGTCTAGATTGAAGGAAATTAACAAATTGAAGAAAGAGTTGTCAAATGAATTTGAGATGAAGGACTTGGGTTATACAAAGTAGATTCGTAGGATAAGGATTTCCAGGGATAGGTCCAAAGGCACTTTGAGAGTATCCCATGAAGATTATGTGCATAAGGTTTTGGATCATTTCAGAATTAGTGATGCGAAAACCAGGAACACTCCATTGGCAACTCATCTCAAATTGTCAAAGAAGAAGTCACCCAGGACAACTGAGGAGCGGGACTACATGTCCAAGTACCTTACGCTTCTATAGTTGGGAGTTTGATGTGTGCTATGGTCTACACTAGATTAGACATAGCATTTGCAGTGGGAACAGTGGCTAGATTGATGGCTGATCCAGGTAAGGCACATTGGGAAGATATAAAATGGCTTCCAAGATACTTAAAAGGCACAGCTAGTATTTCGCTTGTGTTTGATATTATGTGATATTATGTGGCTGTTATTGGGCATGCTTTGTTTTAGGCATGAACTACATAATCTCCTTTATTGAGATTATTTTTTTGATTGCAACTAGGGGTGGACAATGGACCGAATCGGGTTGGGTTATGGTCGACCCGTTTACAAAGTGGACGGGGTCAGGCCGTGATCGGACCGTTAATCATTTGGGTCGGGTTGGGTCTTTTGTGCAAATAGGCGGGTAGGGTCGGGTCGGGTCAGCCCATGGATGACCCTCTTTTGGCCCATTTTAAAAAGGAATAAATTTGCACAAAAAAAACTATGTATAATAATTATTGTTATGTATGAAGTGTTTTTTTTTTTTTGGATAAAGTTATGTATAAAGTGTTAGTAATAAGCTTAACTAATTGGAACATGTAAATTAGTGCGTTAAGTATGATTAAAATATAATAGGTCACTAAACGAGCTATTAATGGACAGACTCGACCTGACCCGTTAATATGCCTTAATGGGTTAGTCCGTTATTGACCCGGTTCATTATTGACCCGACCCTTTACTGACCATATTTTAAACGGGCCTACTTATTTGACCCAATGGGTATCCGGCCTGTTGCCCACCCCTAATTGCAACATAAAAAAAAAAAATTGTAACGTGGACTCTATACTTCCATCACAATGAGGGGAAAAAAATCATTACCTAGTGCATTCCATGGCCATATCGAAATTGGTGAACCACGTAAAATCCTTGTGTTTTTTGTTTTTTTCCGTTCTTTTCTTGTTTCTTGCCATTATTTGTTTGTGTGTGATCCCAAAATCCTAACATCTGTTAGGAAAATGTTTACAAAAAAAAATTATGTAAAAATCCTCAAAATTTTTAAAAGAACTTCGTAAATTTACCGACACTCGCAAAATTTCATGAAACTAAAAGTTAGTGCACCCATGTACCGAATGTTGAATCCATCATTAGTAATGTCTCGTAGGTAGCTTCTTTGCGCAGATAAATACTTGGAGCCATGAAGTATATCCCTCTGACTCTCTCACAACAGTAGTTCATCTATGGGACCGAAGCAAACTCCCCTCCCGCCTTCCCCCCCCCTCCTGCACCCGAAAGAAAGATTTTCCACAAAAAAAAATGTCTAGTTTGCACTGTCATCACAATTTCATAGGCCAATGACCCAATTCTCCCACTTATCAATATATATAAGATAAAATACTTTAATTTTACCTTGGAGCTTTTTTTTCTACGTTTTCATATAGGAGGTGTTAAATTTTTATATTAATTGGGCTTTCAACAACGAGTCATGCACATAAGCTCAAATGAGGTTTCATCCCAAAACCAATTAACAATGGGTAGAGTAACTCATAAGTTTATATACATGCTCAAACGTTTTAATTTCATCAATGTGGGATAACACCCACTATCATTTTCTTTGAATTTTATCAATGTGGAACAATATACACTTTCATACTCCAACACGTCCCCTCACGTGTGGGCTACTAATAAGGCCCAACATGTGCACACAATTTTAATCAAACGGGGACGGTAGCAAATCAAGATCGAGCAACACGCTCTTATATCATGTTAAATTTTTATACTAATTGGGCTTTCAACAACGAGTCATGCACATAAGTTCAAATGAGGTTCCATTCCAAAACCAATTGATGATCGGTGGAGTAACTCACAAGTTTATATACATGCTCAAGCCCTTTACCCACTATCATTTTCTTTGAATTTTATCAATGTGGGACAATACTCACTTTCATACTCCAACAGAAGGCCTCCTGATTTAATTTTAATTGTCTATTAAGGTAGAGTATTCAAATCGGACGGATAATTTTTGTTAAAAAAAAAACATGCATTATGTAATACTTAGTTGTGTCAACTAAAAGAAATTATGGTAAATAATACTTAATTGAGTTTTTCTAGTGTTTGTTTAATTTTACTGGGAAAGTTGTAGTTATATTACACTTCCTTTGTGACTCCTACTGACAAAAAAAAAATTACTGGGAAAGTTTAAGTTACAATTGCGCAATCATTCCAATAACTATGATTATTAATAAAGAACTTGAAGTTGAATTTTAATTAAGAAAATATGTATACTACATTTGATTTGGGCTCCCTTATCCCTCATACATGAGACTCTCAAGATGTGAAACTAAATTTTATTTAATTTAGCGGTTCCCAAAAAAATTCGAAATTTCACCTCTATTCTGCCAATAGTTTTAAAATATGCTAAAATTTTCGTTATTGAAATGCATAAAAAGATGAAAAGAGTAAAATCTTTCTCCTAAAGTGGCAGCGCAACTAAAAAAAGGTGATGCTGTGTGCTTGGAAAGTGGGCTGCCGGAAAAAAATGTATATAAATAGTATATGTCATATATAAAATTGAATGATGTTAATAAATTTGTACTACATGAATAAACCCAAGCGACCTTGGTGTCTACATGACAATATTATCTTCTAATATTTTCTATAGCTCTTCAGGCTTACAAGACACAACCAATGCACCGTCCTGGTGGAAGCCATATTCTTCCTCTGCCTCCTTGAGCAACTTCAACAATGCAGGGCTTCTTAGGTACTTCAACTCCACTACAAACCAGCTTGGTGGCTCATTGCCCTTCACAGCTACAATCGCAAAATGGCCTTTGGAACCACTGCTGCTTGGCCATTGCCCTCACCAAACCCATTGTCGCTTAGGATCTATCTGATTTGGCGGAAGAACTATAGGCACGAAGTGACTTTCACTATAAACTTCTTCACCTTCATCAGGCTACTCTTTTCTGTCATTTCCTCCAAAATTCTTTTGACCTGAGCCTTGGAAGTAATGGAGTTGGCAAGAATTTTGGAACCTTTTTTTTTTCTTTTTCGCCTCTATGTTTTTGCCCTTGTTGGCTTCTAGTTTGGAAGGTTCTATAGTGTGGAAATAGAGAGAGAGAGAGAGAGAGAGAGAGAGAGAGAGAGGAAGGTTCAAGGACGGTGATTTTAAGCGATGATTGGTTATGGGATTTAAATAATAGGGATACTTCTTGGCATATAGAAGGGGCTGATGCTTTTTCCCTCGCATTGATTGTACAGAGGTCTTTAAAATACGCGGTCTTACATAATGCTTTCACCCACCGCTGCCACAGCAGTGACGGAGTTAATCAGACTGATGTCGTTTGGCCTCTCAGTTATCACTAGACCTGTCAATTTAGATGGACGGATAAAATACAGATCGGATGTATTTTGGCTTCGGCATCTATAAGAGTAATGAAATAGATAACCTTATGACATGCTTCAATGTTCATAGGTCCACACATGTCTGAATGGATTAATTATAAGGGACTTGATGATCTTAAAGTCCTACCAAAAGGCTTTATTGTTGCTTTTCCAGATAGAGATGACTCACACCTAGGCAAATTAATCCTAGTGAGTAGATCTAAAATACCTTCTTTAGCGAGCCTGCTTATTCTGTGTTGTCTACATGGCCAACTCTAGCATGCCACTTAACAGATTCATAATCAGAGTTAAGATATAAGACAAAAGCAGAAGATATACAAGGAATCATTCAAATCCAAAACAATGAAGTCTCCTTTCAATGTTGCTTGGCCAAATAAATTACCATGATGGAACAAATCTAAAATATTTGGATGAAATCCAAAAGTAAAACCTAATCTTACTAAAGAAACATAAGAAACTAAGAAGCATCGCACCCTAGGTGCATAGAAACCGTTGTGAAGAAGCAACTTGTTTCCCCCATGGAGTTTCAGCTAGTATGATCCTACTCTAAGGACATCTTCCTCGTTGCCATTTCCCAATACAATAGCCCGTGAACCCATCTGGTAGCGATAGAATTCCATGAATCCAACTTTATCATGAACTATGTGTTTTGCTACCCCCGTGTCTACAATCAACTGAGGAAGATAGTTAGCAATGAATGGATGGGAACAAATATAGAATTCAAGAGTTTTAGTGGAAAGAAGTACCTTGGTTGGCTTAAGACAAGCCCGAGCAAAAGTCCCATTCTTTCCACAGTTACAGCACTTCACATGTGTCATATCCTTAGCTCCAATGCCCTTAACCTTATGCTTCTTGGCAGCCTTTAGTGTGAGAGCTTTGAGGGGGGCGAGGATCCTTCTTGGGATTCTTGCCATGGTAAGCCTATTGGCCTCGGGCCCATACCCTTTGGTAATGAATGTGATATTGGGAGATGTGTATACTTGCATACGCTTTTCCTCCATCTTGAGGTGTTTTGAAATTGCATCGAAGTCTCAATGTTTTCGTTATATGTCATAATGACTTTAAAACTCCTGTAATGTTTATTATCATGAGAAACAACCCTAATCACATTCAATACCTGTTCCTTCTCAGAGACATATTACCCAGTAGCTGTAGAGGATGTTTAGCCAACCCTGATCTTAACCTGGGGCCACATGTCCTTAGCAGTAGAGAATCGTTCAAACTCTCCTATGAGATTGTTATGCATGCAAGATAACATTGTGCAGCATGCAGAGCGATCCCTTTTGCCCTTAGGTTTTCCTTGTAGTGCTCAGTAGCAGTAATATCTTTGTCTTGTTTATCTTTGTCTACTAGAACGGGCATAAAACTTGTCAAGAGATCCAACATGTCACCCTCATTTAGGGTGAACTAAACTTGTAGATGCCAAATATGTAATTCAAGCCATCCAGTTTTTGGTTATAAGGTATACTATCTATCAAATTCTTAGCCACCATATCTAAAAGTATATGTAATTTGCTAGGCATGTCGTTTAATAATTAAATTACTGAGAAGCCCCTCATTCAAATAATACATTTGAAAATTTTGTCAGGCTCTTAATCATCACATATGGAAATGAATTAGAAGTTTCTTTAATTTAATTATCATATAATTCCATAGAGTCTTTTATTAAATTAATTAATATTTTAATTATTGACTATCATACAGATATTCACCTTTAGCCATGTAATACATATTTACACAATGTATATTTTATATGAAACTAATTCATATAAACAAAGTTGTAATTTTAACTTCAAAAGTTCATATTGTTTAGAAAATTCATTTACATGAATCACTTGGAACAACTTCATTCTAATATTGTGAACTTACAAAAATGATGTTCATGTTCTATAAAGTGAAAAGCATTTACTTGGGATGCTAATATCATATAATATGTATTTATCAAGCAACACAAAA
This sequence comes from Carnegiea gigantea, assembly GCA_029747015.1. NCBI lineage: Eukaryota > Viridiplantae > Streptophyta > Magnoliopsida > Caryophyllales > Cactaceae > Carnegiea > Carnegiea gigantea. Next base: position 32,770 of record JAKOGI010003526.1, on the reverse strand, counting down.
CTTAGTTCATATCATCGATTACAAAACAAAAATAATTAAATGAAAATAGAAACATAAGGATAAAGGATCATGCCTTAAAAATTTGGCCCGGTTGATTCGGCCTAGACAAAAATTCCAGATTGACCCTCGGTATAAACGAGTCACTTCACTCATTTCTAACCTTCTCACTCACTCATTGTAACCCTAACACTCACTATAATCTCAGTCTCTCTACTAGTCTCAGTTTCTATACCGAAAATGGAGCTTCTCAACTCCTTTGCCAACCCACTCTCCGTCCCTTTTAAGGCCGAGACCAGTGGAGCTCTATGCCTTTTGCGCCTCCTCCTCACAGCCCAGTTCGCCACCCTTAACACTATCAAGGATGGCTAACCTTGGCCAAAAAGCCCAGATGAGGAGTCCACCCACCCACTGTCGAAGCCAACAAAAGCCAGATAGGAACTTTCGTGATTTAAATTGGCTAAAGAAAGTCATCAAGTTTGTGAACAAAATCACAGATTCATATTTAGAATAATTTGTTTTGCATAATTACTGAAACATGCTTTTGTTATAATTGCAAAATTTAAATAGACTGATGCTTTGTTGATTTGGGTATACATTTGTTAACTATATTGACTAAACATTCCATCTTCAATCAATTCATCGGCAAGTAGTTATTATAATCACATAAGCATGCTTTAGAATAATAAGGTTGCCTAATTATGAAAATTAAGCAATTAGTCATACAGACAACCATGCTTGCAATAAATAAGATTTGACAGACTATGAACAGATCAATTGAGACTAATTAGAATAGTTTGGCTCTGCTACCACTATTGAAAAATAAGGATTGAAGATACTATCGGGAATAGCTCAAATTATCTGAATGCTACTAGAAGGCTACTATAGTCGTCTTGGGAATTCACATCCTAGACCAGAATCCAGCTACATAGTAAGGAGCTCATGAGAAAGGGGAGAAGAGAGAGAGAGAGAGAGAGAGAGAGAGAGAGAGAGAGAGAGAGAGAGAGGAGAATAGGAAATCTCTCTATGTAATTGTGTATTTAGTTGACCCCCTAAGCTTCCCTACATAGGTTGGGGTCAACTAAGATTACCGCTCTTAGTGGCTTAATGGTCGTCCAACCTAATCACATTAGGGCTAGCCAATAAAAAGGAAAAAGAGACACTATTTGACAAGCAAGATGAATTCGACTTTGATTAGAGTATTATTCATACAAAATCGTAGGGAAATTTATATGATACGCCGGCTGGACAACGACGTTTGACGTACTACTAGAAGCTGCTCAATTTGTTTTCATCCGATACCTAGCATGGGCCTCTTCCTAGCCTCAGTCATGGTTCATCTGTATTTTGTTATGGGTAGTCACCCAGGTTCAATCCTCACATGGGCGCAGGCTTATAATGCCTTTCTCAACAAGTAGGGGCGGCAATGGATCTTAGATCCGACCCTGATCCATTAGATCCGCCCCATTTGGATGGGTCTAGACCCATTATTTTTGAATCTAATAGATCTTAAAAAGGATCTGAATTTTAAAAGGATCTAAAGATGGGTCCAATATCTAGATCCCGATCTGATCCGTTGGATCCATTAGACCTATTACTCTTGTAATCCAAAAATGTAACAAACAAGTCTCTTAAACTTGCCCCCTCTCTATTTGTCCTTGACATATTGTACATTACTAGTCTCCATTTTCTAGGGGTGGACATGTGTACCCATTGAATAATTATCCAACTCTACTCACTTAATCCATATACCCATTAGTAATACTAAAGATAATAATAATGTTGTATAATAAATAAAATTAAGATAAATCACTTTTCAATTTATTTCTTATAAAAATTTGAAATTTAGTAGCAAAATTCAACTTCAACAATTTAGATCGAAACTTGACTACTAATAGCAAATATCAAAAGAAGTTCCAACCTGAATTTTGTGTTTAAAATGTATTCATATATTTAATATTTATCTTCACTACAATAATTTAGTCAACATATATTTCCACTATAATAATTATCGGTTATTATTCGTTCTATGGATCTTATAAACTATCATGGAGCTTGTTTTGGCATTTCGATTGTTGGAATATGATTTTGAGGAAACCTGGTTGTATGAGGTACTATTATAGTTGTCACTTCTCATTAGTTTTTGAGGAGGCTTGGTTGTATGAAGTACTATTATAGTTGTTACTTTTCATTAGTTCGCACCAGGGGCGGAGCTAGGATTCAAAGTAAGGAGGACGAGATTGATAATACACATAACATAAAATTTAATAATTCTAAAAATGAAGTATGTAGCTAATACATTGAAGAAAATTGTCATCGATGAGATCTCATGTTTTGAAAATAAAGCTTGATATCGTCATTCGATAGACTTTTAAAAAGATTCAAAAAAAATTATACAAAGGTAACACAAAGAGTCAAACCCGCAACCTCCCACATAGAGCAATAGGCCGCCAACCAGTCTGCTGTGCTCTCATTTGTGAACTATCTAAGAACTAGTTAATATATATCTATTTTTTTTGCCACTAGAATATCCCACATTTAATTTTTTTCCCAAAAAATTGGGGGGTTAATTGACCCCCCTTGCCCCTTCGCGACTCCGCCACTGATTGACGCACTAAAGTTATTATTATCTTATATCTCATGTATTGTTATTGTCTTTATTGAAAATTCTATTAATGTGTTTATTGAATGACTACTACATACCTCAAGCTCCTAATATGCATTTGTAAAGTTGTGGATCCATTTAGGATCCGTTTGAGATCTATAGACCCAATAGGTCTAGGAATGGATCTCAATTTTTAAGATCCAATGGATCTAGATTAAATATAGACTTAGACCCAGAAAAATTAAAATGGATCTAGATCTAAGTAGATCCGATCCAAATCCTACCCATTGCCAGCCCTGTGAACAAGGCCTTGACATCAATCAATTGCAATCAGACTAGATTGTTAGTTCAACTCGTCCATTTCCCTTTAGGTTCTGTCCTTTGGTTTGCTTTTTCTCAAATTTTAAAAAAACTTTTTTTTGGGCCCTTCTTTTATCTTATTTTTATCAACATTTCTTTTGCCTTACCATTTATCTTGATAATAAAGCTACTTATATTGAGAGTAAACATTTAAATTATTAGTTGTCTTCATTTCCATAGTCAGGATACCTATAGTAGATATTTCTTTTTTTTTTTTTTTAACCAATGACTTTGTATAATTGAAAATGAATATCTCAAAAATTTGGTAGCATCTATATCATATTCAGTGAGTACTATCAATAAATACAGTGAGCCATTGAACTATACTTAGTGCACAATAATATTATATTTGTGTGAGCATTAGTATCATATTTGGTGTGTATTTACGACTTTGAAGGAGTTTACTTTTGTCCGAAACTTTTCAATTATTTATATTTTACGAATGAGTAGTGCATGGAAAATAACAGCATGCTTATAATTTTCTTAATTTTTATAATCTTTTTTTAATAATTATATTCAAATAAAATTGACCTACAATGAATATGGGAGAAAATTTGCTGAACACGCATATTGTATTTAGTGAGCATTAGTATTATATGTGGTGTGCAAATGAATTATTTTTAATGAGTAATAGGATTATATTAGGTCAACATTAGAATTATATTGAGTGATAATTATTGCACATTTATCATTTTGATCATTAATTATATATAGAATAATACTAAAGAAAAAAAGAGAGATAAACACCCAAAATATCTATTTTGTAAGCAAAAAATAAGGCGTGCATCAATAATATGTTTAGTGTGCATCGTAATCATGTTTGGTGAGCTTTGAATATATTTGTTGAACATTAATAGCATATTTTGTGGGCATTCTCATAGACATATCATTTTGGGGACTAAATTACATTTGTTGTACAAGCAAACTATCAGCATCAACTAAAATATGAGCATCAACTTTATATCTGTTGTACATCGATAATATGTTTCATATGCACAATTATATATCTAGTGTACACAGTTATATATTTGGTGTGCAATATTTCGCACTCAGTCATTTATACTTTATGTGAATGAGGATATCAAGAATAAGAATAAGATTATAAATCACTTAATTTTTTATCTTCCTTGTAATGTATTCTAATGAACAAAATTTGTTTTATAAGGAATACTTGAAAAAATGTAGTGAGCATTCACAATATATTTAGTAAATATTATTATTATACATGGTGAGTAGCTAAATTATATTTGGTGAGCATTTATATCATGTATAGTGAACAGTAGTGTTATAGTTGTTGGTTATTATCATATATAGATCACTTTGGGTATTCATTATAATTACATAATAGCACAGAGAAAAAACGATAAACTAAAACCGATAAAACTAATATCTTGCAATATTGATGGTGAACATTTGTTATATCCATTGCTAAGAAACAATACTATAATCAATGGTGAAAATAGAAAATGAAAAAAGTTGAGAAACAAACCAAATGCCAAAATATATTCAATTTATATGCAAACCATATTGGTGTGTGTCAGTTATAAGTTAGTTATGTAATATCTAACAGACAATGACACGTGTATGATATTAGCACACGGAGCATGGATGCTTGTTTTGGGGCGTACTATATACAAATTGACATGATAAATGTTTTGCCACAAGGCAGTTATTAAGTATCTTTTTTCGGCTAAAAAATTATATTATTATCACATTAGATTGAAAAGACTGGATGATCTTATAATATGAGAATAACACAACTTATAAACTTGAAATATGCGTTGTTACGGATCCAATTAGGGAACTATTTTGTACTCACCTACGCAAGTAACGAATCCTAAAGCTTCATACTTCATGATGAATTCTAAATATTGCAAATTTGGTGTTTTTAAGCCATATAACACATTAATTTATGTTAGAACAATGCATTTAAGAAATGTCATGTAACAAGACATGTAAAGCTTTATTTATTTATTCATTTATTTATTTATAGGTGATAACATATGTTTTATGGCAGGACATCTCTTAAGATCTCCTAAGTATATTCATATGTTATACAGTTTTTAAAAATCAAATTTTCCACAGTATAAGTACTTATCAATTGTAAAGCTTTAGTATTCATTGGCTATGCCGACGAGTACGAAATGACACCTAATTGAATCAACCCCACATGTGAAGATGTATTATGCAGGTAATTTTAGAACTATTAAAAATTATAGATAACAAGTTTATTTAACACAATTTGTAAGTTATGTTACCCATCCACTATTCAATGACACCATGTTTGTCAATTTAATACAAGATATAATTTTATGTCACGAGAAGACACTTAATAAGCTGCTTGTAGGATTATATCATTTTCATGAAAAAAGGTCAGATTGAATTGGAAGGGTGTCACCATTCATGGATTGTGTAAAAATCACAATGTTATCCATTATTCTTTACAGTTATAAATTCACACATTTGGTATAGGAACAATTACATAAAGGCTCATTTCAGTTTTGTGTAAATTATTTTAAGGACCCTCTGTTTTCAAAACTAATTACAAGGCATCTTAACTTATGACATAAATAACAGGAAGGACCATTGTAGTTTATGCAAAATATTTTTAGGTCCAATTGTACTATTTTAGTTCACATACAATGGTCCTAACTTTTCATATTTGCATATTTTACCTCAATCCTTAACAACTTATTTTCAAAAATTTTAATTTTGTGCATATGTAATTTCTCTCATAAGTACCATTTGACGCCCCATTTCAATTGATATTAGAGATAGGTGACAAACAATAATTAAGATAATTAATAGTTAATTAAGTTAATTAATTATGTTTAATGCTTGAATCATCACCTGCTTGTCTTGCTCCTAATTATTTACATATTGTGCATTCACCAAAAGGAACCGCTTCAGTAGCACTGCAATTAAACTATATCATTGATATAGTTATAGAATTAAAAGCCGAATCAACAAAAATTAAAAAAATGCACATACACTTTCTGAAACACCCTTTAAAGGATACGGGCGAGAGAAAACGCGCGAGAGGGTGCGTGAAGCACCCGACCATTGAAGGGGTTATAGAACCAATATGAGGGTGTCCCATTGAAGGGGCTACAGCACCTAATTGAAGGGTGAGGGCCCCACTAAAAGGGTGGATGAGAATCCTTGTATGTGGTCACATACTGGGATTCTCATCCACCTAAACATGGGGCCCTCACCCTTCAATTGGGTGTTGTAACCCCTTCAATGGGACACCCTTATATTGGTTCTGTAACTCCTTCAATGGTCGGGTGCTTCACGCACCCTCTCGCGCGTCTCCTCTCGCGCGTATCCTCTAAAGGGTGTTTCAGAAAGTGTATGTGCATTATGCACATACACTTTCTGAAACACCCTTTAGAGGATACGCGCGAGAGGAGACGTGCGAGAGGGTGCGTCTGAAGTTAAAGAGATAAAGAAGAAATTGTCTGTCATCCATCTTTCTTTAATCAAAAGAGATTAGAAATAATGGAAAATCAAATTTAGTTATTAGGACTTCATTTTAGCATAAAATATCCTCTTCAAAACCTAAAAAACAAAAATTCATTTCCTTTACATGATGTAAAAATTCAAAAGAAGTAGGAGGAAAATCAGTAGAAAAATCAACTAAAAAATCATTTGAAAAGGCAGAGAAAGAAGAAAAGAATGTAGTATAAGTAGTATAATTTTGAGGAATTACATAATCTGTTTGATGAAGGGAAAAACCCAGAAGAATTAACCAAAATCCAGGGCGCAATAGTTGAAAAATAAGATGTATTATCTGATGATAATGAATAGATAAATAATGTCCAGTTAGAAACAGAAATATATCAGCAGATGAACTTAATTAAACTAAAAACCTTAATATTGTTCCTTTAGAAGAGATTAAGAGGAAACTAGATAAAGAATATGGTAACATGATATTTAATGATGAAATCATTGAGATTAGAGAAGAACTCAACATGGATGAAATTGAGTCCAATTAAGTTAACAATGTTGTCCCTAAACCTAAAGAATTTGATGAACCTTCTAGAAGAAATACCTATGTTATGAGACCTAAGTACGTTCCAGTAGGTCGTACAACTAACTTTTTCTTTGGGTTTGTCCCAAGAAAAACTATATCTTTTGAAGAAATTGGCCTTACCCCAATTAGCCAAATAGAATATATTTTAAACATTGATGAACCGTGTAGTAGAGAGGAAATATTTGAGTTTTGCGAAAGGGGTATGAACAGTGCCCTGAACTTGAATATGACAAGGTCTGCTGGGAATTTCGTAAACTCTATCAAACATATTTTTAAATGAATTTGGTAAAGAAAATTAATTAATATTGATTGGATATCATATATTTTTTTGGGAAGGATTCTCACTTTTCAAGCGGTTTCTCACCAGCTGCCTTTGCTTTGTTCTGGCAAACCTAAATGTAGTTCTGCATCACTATCACGAAGATCTGCCTATTTTGACACTTGCAAGCTTGATCCATAACCACAACAGTCACAAGTCTAAATCGAGCTCCCGACTCTCTAGCAGCCTTAATAAGGTCGTCGCTAACGTAGCACCAATCCGCCCCTCATAGGCAAAGGTCACACTTTGTTTCCTCCTCAGTAAGATACAATCTGTGTCGATTGGTGTTGCTACTATTCCACGTTGCTGGTGAGCTAGGGGGTGAGCTAGCTAACTGTGACATCTACATGACACTAGTGTTCCTTGCCAACAGTAAGTGTGGCCCTAACCGGATTCGTGGTCGCACCTTGTCTGTTGTGTTGTTGTATCAATTTACTTATTTATTTAATCTCTTGCTTGATTCATCACGCCCCCCTACCTAGTGTTTTTTTGGTAGTCCATTACACCGTCTGCCTCCCAAGATAAGCTCATGTACCTCTGTGGCCTGGGATGTTGTGGGTGGAAGGGACAACAATTAGACGCCAAGGAAATTGTGCCGTTGAGGCTTCTTGCATAAGCTCCGTCTCACTGATAGCAAGTCTAGTATAAACCGAATACTAAAAGGGGGATGTGCCTTTTTTCCCCATTTTGTGCAATATTTTACCTTCTAGAGTTTAGCTAATATTGTTAGTTCTTCAACTTTGTAGTAACTTGACCAAGCTTACCTGTGGATTGGACTAGGGGCTTTTCATATTGAGTCTGGATGTTCCACTTTAGCTAAATTGGTGGGCTGTCACAGCCCATTTAGCCACTTACAAGTTTTGTAGTTTTTAACCATTTATCTCAGCTTGTTTTTAAGTGTATAGGCTTGAATCTTCTGTTGTAATCTAACTGATTTATTATAGGTTACTGCACTCATTTGATTTAGTAGCTTGTTTTAAAGGTGCTTTTGTTAGGTTAGTAGTAGTGTTTAGTCTTGTTGTTTATGTTTCATTATTTGTTATTGTTACCACTAATTAATAGTATTATTATTATTATTATTAGTAGTATTATTATTACTACTAGTACTATTAGTTTTATTATTAGTATTATTAATATTAGTTTTATTTAGTGGCAAATAATGAGTAGTTCAAACAGGTTCTCGAAAGGGGGGAAGGGTTGGGTTTAGGAAGAGAGTAGTGCTTGATAGATTGTGTTTCGCATCTTAGAATATTGTAGCCCTTACTAGCAAGTTTATAGAATTATTTAAAGTTTTAAATAGACGTAAGACTAACATAGCTTGTATCCAAGAGACTAAGTGCGTGGGAGCCAAAGATTGAGAAATTGATGAATATAAGTTGTGGTATTTTGGGCATACTAGAGTTAGAAATGGGGTTGGTATTGCTGTCGAAAAGGAGTTGGTTAATCAAGTTGTGGAAGTAAGGCATAAGATTGACGGCATCATGTTAATTAAGTTAGTGGTAGGGGAAGAAATCCCGACTGTGATATGTGCCTATGCACCACAAATAGGGTTGGCCGATGACATTAAGAGGAAATTTTGGGAGGAGCTAGCAGAAGTAATGTGAAGTATATCTCCAAGCCAGAAGCTTGTATTGGGTGGTAATTGTAATGGACATATAAGAACTAAGGCAGATGGGTATGATAGGAAGCATAGAGATTTTGGTTATGGGGTGGAAATAGTGGAAGGGTGTCAATTCTAGACCTTGTGGTTGCCTATGATTTGGTGATTGTCAACTCTCTTTTTAAGAAGAAGGAAGATCACTTGGTGACCTTTAGGAGTGGCCTTACTAAGACTCAAATAGACTACTTTCTAATTACGACAAACAATAGGATGTTGTATGAAGATTGTAAAGTGAACCCAGTGAATATTTGAGAACTTAGCATAAACTATTGGTAATGGATGTGGTTCGAAGCTGTAACACCCTGATTTTCTAACCCTTTTCAATTATTAATATTAACCTGTGTGGCAGCAAAAAAACCTAGATGGGGTGTTACCGCCGTATTTCCTTCTTGGAAATACCAGGCTAAGTATCAACCACAACTCTAATGTAGCTATATTCTCAAATCATAACTTCAGTTCGAGAGTTAACAACAATATAACAAAGTCCAAACTGAACCACAATCTTTAAGACAAGTCTAAACAGAAATTAAATGAATTCGACTAAATCTTATTTCATGACCTTGCAGTAATTCAAGTTCCCATCCCCATGCTCGTCACTTCACGTGAAAACAAAACATTTTGAAAAATGAGATAAACTCAATAATAACCACCCTTAACGGTCAAAACACGCTCACAAATTCATTTCAAACCATTTTAGGGGTGGGGTACAACAAGCAATTCAAGCACTTATACATTCTCAATAGGAGCGTTTAATATTCCAAGTTCCATACATTCAATTTTAGGTTCACAAGGGCGAGCGACCCCACTAGGTCTCATGGTTTGTGCTTGGGTTTAACGTAGACGCTTAACCATAACTTGACCTAACGTCAACTTGGACGGTTGCTGCTTAACCATACACTAACCTACCATCAATATGCACGGTTACTACTAGTCTAGCCCGTATCCGTCCATAAGGAGGAACGTGGCCGCTCACATGCATGCACTTTACCTAGGAAAGGCTAATGACCTTCATTAACACAAGGGTATAACTCCTTAGTCTCACCCATACAGCCAGTTACATACACATCTATAGTTATCATTGATTTTTAACCAACATATAGCCTAACCCGACCCATTCTGGTTCAAAAACATTTCCTCATTAGTTTCACAACAAAATCAGTCCAATAAACCTATGCATTCATTGGTTTAGCAAAACGTTTCAACATAAATCATAGAAAGATCTCATGGCACACTCACCGGGGAAAAATCCTCCAAACATCAATACAAAATACATTCAAAACAACCTTTAAACATACTCATAGGTCATGTGTTTCAAAGGATATTCGGGGGAGGGTTAGGGCATGATTGTTACCTGCTAAAATATGCCACCTAAGCTTGAGTTTGAAATGCTAGATTGCCCTAAACAATTACCCACAACAATGGTCTGTTAGCACCAATACTTAGCGTGACTTTCTATAACCTAATTACACCGAAAGTAATTTTCTAAGTCTCTAATTACACCCAACAACCAAGTCCAACCCTCAATTAAATTTTTAGGAAGTTATGAATATTAAAAACTCCACATAAGTTGTCACAGTTCACTGCCCATATTACTCTTAGATTTTTCTCCAAATTTTCGGGGCTATAACTTCCATTCCCAACGTCAAAATGTCATGATTATGATCAATCTAGAAAGGCCAAGTCGTGAACTATAACTTTCATGCAAAATCCAAGCCGAACGAGTCTAAATTGCCCTAATTTCCGTAACTGTCCTAGTTACTGCCAGTTTCTCACAGTCTCTGTAATTTAATCATAACTTCCAAGTTTTAACTCTGATTCATGCAATTAAAAGTTTTCCATTCAGAGGACACGTAAAATGTATCTTCCATGATTTTTTTATAATTTTTGGAGACCCGATCATTCCTAATAAATTCTTGAAGTCAACGTTAAATCTGGATGAATAGAACAGTATTTATACTATGTCCTTTAAGCTTATTTCTAACTAATCTCAATTAAAATCTCTTTCCTAAACATGAATATATCACCCTCACCCAAAAACAAGCTATCCCTAATCGTTAAATAACCTAAACCATAACAAAAGGGTGAATCTTTACCCTGAAACAATTCGCAAACGAAGGAAAAACCTTAAGTTGTCTTGCTCCACCAACTAGATGTTACTGTCCAAAATTCCTGTGATGGTGAATAAAGAAATCAACTTTCAATGTCGATATACGAAGTTTTCACTAGGAAACATTCGCTAATCAATAATCTATTCGTTAGTAACACAAGAACTTCGCACTTACCGAATTCGAAATGAAAGAGTGGGAGAGGAGAGAGAATGGCGGCGCAGTGGCTAGGGCAAGGAGAAGAGAGAGAGAGAGTGCCAGTGAGGGAGTGAGAGAACCAGAGAGAGAGAGTGGCGGTGAGAGAGGGGGAGGCCAAGTGGGAGAGAGAAAAAGAGAGAGGGGGCATGTGAGAAAGTGAGGAGGAAGAGAGAGAGGGAAATTTTAAAAAGAAAACTAGGGCTTCTTTCTCCCCTTCCCCCCTTACTCACCCCCCGATTCCCTCATCAATTTCCTCTTTTTTCTTTTTTTTAAAACCCCTTGACTCGGACTGCCCTACTAAACCTCGACTATTCTGCCAAAATCATCTGAAAAAAAGTAAGCACTATGAGCTCAAACATACTCGATCGGCCAATATCGTGTCAATTAAAATTAACCATACACACACACACACACACACACATAAGTAAATGATTTATAAAAAAATATCCGGGGTTTCACAGAAGTGTAAGAAGAGAAGTATCGGAGATCCTGGCGTCAGATGGTGAAATCTTACTACAAAGAATGCTACTATATTATCAAAGAAGATTAGAGCAGACGGGTGTTGGAAGCAAGTAGAGGTTCCATATATAGTGTAGGAAGCAATGAATGAGTGCATTTCAAGGTCAGCCAAGGAGGTCATAGAAATCTTTAGAGGGGATAGAAGTAGAATAACAGCTTGGTGGTGTAATGAAGAGGTGAAGGAGAGTGCTAAGGAGGGAAAAAAACACATATACCACCCTAATCGGTAGTGGATCAGATAGAGAAAAAGAAGTTAATTTTGTTAGGTATAGGGAGGCTAAAACGATAGTAATGAAAGCTATCACTTTAGCAAAGAACAACACATATAAAAGGTTATATCAGAAACTGGGGACTAAGAAAGGGGAGAAGGATGTCTTTGAGTTAGTAAGGGCTAAGGGAAAGAAAACAAGCTAAGTGACTTGAGAAATGTAAGGTCCATCAAAAGGGATGCTGGTAAGATCTTAGTAGAGAATGCTGAAATAAGGGAGAGATGATAAAGTTACTTTTTGAAGCTTTTTAATGATGAGTTGATGAAGTATTCATGACGACATTGAAGAGACGAGAGAGGGGATCAGCAGGGGCAACAAAACTATAGGTTTTGTAGTCGTATTAGTAAAGAGGGGGTTAGAGACGCATTACGAAAGATAAGGACTAGAAATGTTGTACAATCTCTTTAATGGAAAAGCTCTTTAATGGAAGTGCTTTAGTGAATAGGGGCTATAGTGGTTAACAGATCTTTTTAATGTCATTTTTAGGAAGGCAAAGATGCCATAGGAATGGAGATTCGGTATAATCATCCCACTTTATAAGAACAAGGGTAATATTCAAGATTATAATAATTATAGAGGCATTAAACTTTTTAGTCAAACTATGAAATTGTGGGAAAGGGTGATTGAGGGAAGGATGTAAAAGGATATCTCAATTTTAGAAAACTAGTTTGGTTTTATGGTAGGTAGATCCACTACCGAAGCAATCGATCTCATATGAAGGCTCATGAAATTGTATGCGGATTAGAAAAAGGATCTTTATATAGTTCTCATAGATCTAGAGAAAGTGTATGATAAAGTACCGCATGTGGTATTATGGGAGTCTTTGGAGGAGAAAGAGGCATTAGAGGTGTACATATGAGCTATCAACAATATGTATGAAGGAGTAAAAGCAAGTGTAAGGACCTCAGGAAGAGACACAAAAGACTTTTTATTGACATTGGGCTCAATCAAGGGTCATCTTTAAGCTCGTTCCTTTTCACTATCATTATAGATGAACTTATAAAAGAGACTCAAGATGAGGTACCATGATGTATGCTATTTACTGATGATATTGTTTTCATTAATGAGACTAGGCACGGTCTTAACATCAACCTAGAACAACAGGGACATACCTTAGAATCTAGGGGATTTAGATTGAGCAGACCAAAGACTAAATACTTAAAATATGGGTTTGTTGGTGAGGACACGAATCGGAAAGAAGTCACCATAGGAGGTGTGGCAATACCTAGGGCTGAGAACTCCAGGTAGTTCGGCTTAATAATTGAAGAGAAAGGATATATTGATGAAGACATTAACCAACATATTACAATGGGATAGCAAAAATGGAGTAGTGCTTCCTAAGTGTTACGTGATAAGAAATTCCCTGTAGGATTGAAAGAGATAGCTTATCATATGGTAGTCAGACTAACTCTCTTATATTGTTGAGAGTGCTGGCAAATCAAGAAGCCTCAATTTTAGAGGTTGATGGTCACTAAGATAGGAATGATTAGATGGATGTGAGGATATATAGGATTAGATAGAATTAGAAATGAAATAATTAGAGAAAAGTAGGAGTTGCACCTATCTAATTTAAGATGAAGGAGACTAGACTAAGATGATTTGGTTATGTTAAGAGAAGGAGTGAGAATGCACTAGTGAAGAGGTAGGAGATGATTAACATTTTGGGGTGTAGAATAGGTAGAGGGCGGCCAAAGAAAAGTTGGAATGATGTGATTAGAAATGATTTGAAGTTTGTAGGTCTAACGAAGGACTTGACTTAGGATAGAAGTCGATGAAGATCTAGGGTTAAGGTTGCAGATCATCGATAGCGTGCGTCTAGTCATTCCTTTGGCTTTTTAATTAGAGTAGTGATTGTTGTTATGTTACATTGGCTATCATTGTGTCATGCATCTGATGCAATCATGTAGCTAGTAGATTGATCTCAGAAGGGGTGTTACTATTGCACCTCTAATTGCTTGAGTCGTATCCTCTTCACAACTGTGAACCACTCTGCACCTCCGATTGTTTTGGTGTAGACTGCTATTGGCTAGATTAGTAGTATGTCACCACGTGCTGTCCAAGGTACGCAAAAACGTACCCCTCATCTGTTGTTCATCTTAATTTATGTTATTTTAAGTAATTAGTTCTTTCATTTGGCAAATTATTTTATCAACAGATTTTCAGCATCTAAATATCCTCTTAAAGCTTTTTATGTGGGTGCATTGAAAATGGTTCTCTACATGCATGCATGTGTGTAGCGATAAGGCTACCTACATCTGAATCTTGTTAGGGGCTCGCCAAAGGTGGTCCCACACTGGAAGTTATTGTTATTGTATTTGTCTAGTTATTTGTTCAATTTCAACTACAGCCAAAAGAATAAAACTTAATCATGCATTTTATAAACCAAATATGTGATTTATACATGTTCCCCATTGAATCCTCACTACTACATAATTATTTCCTTTAATAATAAGTGGCTAACTTGCATATTGTGAGATTTAACCACAAGGCCATTGATGTCACTTGATCCTTATAAAACATCTGAGTTTTAAATATTTAATTGCAATACACTAGTGAAAGTAATTAATACAAATTAGACTTAAGCTGTTACAGTTGTCATAAAGCAAGGCATGCAAACACATGTAAAACAGTAGAGCTAAATGAATTGGTATGACCTATGTTCCAAGAAATATGGATCACTTCCACTCACGTAGTTGAAATATGGCATGGGTACACTCAAGACCAAATCCATAGAGTTCATCTACCATAAGCTTGTCAAGACTCTCAAATACCTCACCACTAGAATGCAGTGTGCACATAACGATTAGCAGGTCTTCATATGAGGTTGTAATGTAGGTTCAATGGTTAAGGAAAGGTAGTGTATGAACATTTTAGAACATTTGGAGCTAATAATAGTCAAGTAAACTAAGGAGCACAACCATAAAACTCATCAACACTCCTAACCGCGGCTATAAAATGAACATACACCTAAAAAATTAAATTGGAAACGAATTGACATAGAAAATAACTCAAGCTTTGTATCACCAATGCCAATCACTTCTTTATATTTTTTTCAATTTTCTTCTCTTTTTTTTCCTTTTTTGTGCTTATCTTTTTTCCGTTCTTGAAAAAAACGAAAGGAAATTTCAACCATTGAAAGGCATACAATGCACAAAACTTAGCCCATTCTAGATACATATCAGCACAACCCAAAGAGGAGGGGCATGCTCTAAATGGACAATGCCATCAATCGCTTATCAAGCCAACATACCAAATAACCTCAACATCAAATGACCTCATAAGCTACCCATAATATGTTCTTGAAATGATGATGTTCGGTAGGTTTGGCTCAACTATAAGAATATGTGTATGGCGAAGGGATAAATACGAGGGTCACAACAACAAATTAATCCCAAGCTCAATGGATCTAGCAAAAAAGGGAAACATGTAACTTAGGGGTAAGCTATTTGCCAAAGGCAGCGTAAACAACCAAAGAATTAATGCCTCTATTGCATCATCACATATGTAATGTTTTGAACGAGAGTCTAGACAAGTTCTAGATATGCTACATAGAAAAGTTAGACACTTGAGACTATGTATGATGAATTATTCTAATAAGGGTCAAGATCTCACGGGATATCTACCACTCTCCTGTCTAGATCATGAAAAGAAGCACATTTACTAACATTATAGCTAAGGACTCTAAGGGGCAATATAGTAATTAAGACTAGGGGACAAAATGTGGAGTGTACTTCACTACTAGAAATCGGGCCATATTCGACGCCCAAATATCGATGCTATTACCATGCGTTAATGATAAAATTTTGCAGTAGTTCAAAATTTGCATTATCTCGATGCTTTTAGTAGTTGGGTCAGGTTCGACAACAAAGAACATCAAGATAAGGCCTCGTTTCAGCCGCATAAAATCTTCAGATGGGTGCGAGTATGTAGACTTAAAATTTTGAAGTTTTATTAATAAGACATTTGGAGGGAGTTTAGAATGAAAAAGGAAAATTATTATAATATACTATTTTTCAATTAAAAAAAAGGGTTTTTTTGCTTCCTAAATCCCAACCTTGTTGTTAGATCAAAATGAGGTACTAGAAGCAATGACCACACATATTCCCCTCGCTCTTATCACTTTCAAAGCTAGCAGAGCCATGGTTACCAGAACTGGACCAGACCGGACGGTTGAGCTGGTCCAGCCGTGACCGGACCCTAGTCCGATCTAAAATTGTTAATGAACCAACGGCCTGTTGACTCGATCAGGAATCGGTCAAGAACCGATTGAACCGGGCGATTTTCACGATTAAACCGGCTCCCTGAACCGGTTCTTTGCCTGCGCTGGGGACTTGGCGTGTTTTTCCCCTCCTCAATTCAGAAAAAGAAGAAATTTGTTACTAAGATAGTTCGAACCCCAGTCTCCTCCTTCAAATATCAATGCAAGCAACACTTAACCAACTACACCATCTCGTTTTATTAACAAGGAAATGGAGTTCACTATATTTTTCTTGTGACAAATGTTTTCACTTTTTTTTAGCCAGCCAACATTTGTTTACCTCTTTTTGTTTTCCATTGTTCTAGATTTCTATTGGGGCTTCTTGTCCATTTCTTTTTAATTTTTGCTAAAAAAATTTGTAAGAATTTGAAAATATAATAATAATTGTATTTTTATTGCAATACTAAAAATATTAAAATTAATTTTTTGCTATTTTTATTTGAAATCACACATATATATGAGTTAGAATTTAGCTATTAGAAACATAAAATCTCATCTGAAATTCAAATCATCGGGTTTAATCCGAGTGAACCGGTCGGATCGATTGAACCATTGACCCAGTCCCTCGGCTAGTTCATTCATCGATCCAGTTCTGTCAACCTTGAGCAGAACCCCACAGACACTCGGTCTCTCGCTGACCCCACGAAATGTCGATCACCACTGCACATCTCTCTCGTCGGAACCCTAATTGTCGGAACCCTAATCATTGCCTCCTTCCCTCACTTATTACCGAAACCCCTTATTTTCTGTCGTCGGTCCATGTTCTGGGTTACCGAAAACCTAATTGCACGCTGCTATTTATGGGTCACAGAAACTTAGCAGAATTCCGTGTTTGCCCTCTAAGAAGGTCCTTCTCGATCCCCCTCTTTCATTGTATGTTTGATTTTTTGTCATTGTGTGTGTGTGTGTGTGTGTGTGTCTGCTTGAATATGGTTTCCGAAAATGAATATGGTATTGCTTCAGATTTCTCCCCATTCTGCAATTTTCTACTTTCTTTTTAATTCATTCCGATAGATTAGTCATTACTTCTCTGTGTTGTTAAATTTAATCCCCCATCCTTTTGCTTTTGCCCTGTTATTATCTAAAAATTTTGCTTTTTGTGGGGGATGCCTTCTGTATTTTGCCGGAACACCATTGACTTCATCATCCTCATGGACCCTAGAGCATTTTCATCTTCATCCATTAGGTGTTTTTTTTTTTTTTTTGAATGAGTAAATTTTTCCATACACACACAGCTTAGAAGGATCGAACCTTGGTATTCCTTTTGGAAATTGATGGTGGGTTTACTAGTGTGTTGTTATCAATCGCTTCCTGGCTCGCATTGCAAACACATCTTCCCCCTCTTCTTTACTTTCTGCTACAACATCTACCGTAATTGCCTTGAGGGATTTTGTGACTAACGAAGATGATAATGATTTGGGTTTTGGATATTCTAGTCTATTGAGATGGAAAGTGTAGTAGCTGCATTTTGGGGGAGGCAGGGAGGTAGGTTTGAGGGTGGTAATGATTTTCTTGAACATATAATATATTTGGTGATTGTGGCTATCATTCCTCTGTTGAGGGACAAGGTTGCATTATGTGGTCTAAACTAAAAAATGTATGTCTTAAGAAAGGTAAACTAAAAAAAAGAACAACAGTTGTCGGTGAAATAATTTGTCAGAGCTTACAACTTTCCAAGTAACATGCTGCTACTATGAAATCCGTAAGTTTGTTTGAAAATGTTTTGTGAAGCCATTGAACATTAAATAAACATACAACCATGCATATCTTTTGGTCCGAGGTAGGCAACAAAGTCATTTCGGGACTAGCTTATGTTTGTGTTTTTCTTTTATGACTATGATATGATTTCTACAAGACTATTTCATCTATGGATAGCATGCTCTTATAGGTTTTATCCAAATGTAATTGTCCCCAATTGACTAATGAAATTAAATGATGACAACAATAATAACAATACTCCTTGTAATGCTTATTTTCGTAGGATCGATCTAACGAGATTAAATGATGTTATTGAAATAGTACTTGTTTATTTTGATAATTTTGTGATTTTTTAAAGCTTAATTAGGTAGTCTTGCTAGAATTATCTTGCATAAGACATTTTAATAGGAGAAAGCACATATAATAGAGAAGGAGTACAATAAAAGGCATATAAAACTCTTCAACACTTTTAACTGTCTAGTGTGATGTGAATCAACTAAGTATATTATTTTGGAGTTAAAAAGGTTTACATATGAGCCTTCCTAGGATAATCTCACAATCTTGGTGATGTTCTTTTGAGCATTTGTGAATATTTTCTAAATGTTAAACATTGCCAAACACTCCTACATAGTAACTGTTGTTTGTTAACACTCCAAACCTCTCAAACAATCCCAACTATTGTCGAATGCTGATAACTACTCACAAATACTAATGACTACTCAAGAATACTAATAACTACTGGTGGACTCTCTAATGAGATTATATAGTATGTAATTTTAACAATGGGTATTATTTATGAGTAGAATTCTTTATTTATAAGTCACCAGTTTAAATGAAATAAATTATAGTTGATTTTCCGTATTAATTAATATTTTTCTATTATCATTATAGTGAAAGAGCTTGGATGATTTTATAGGATACTTTATTAAATTATTTGATATGTCTGTAGACATGGATGCGAGTTGGATTGAATTATTGAATAATCATCCTACATATCTTGCTGGTGTTAGTAACTTTATTGAGCTTGCCAAAGAAAATCTTGTTGAAGGAAGAACTTGATGTCTATGTAGTAAATGTAAAGTGGATAAATGGTTGCCCATCGATGAAGTAGAGCATCATCTTTATTTCAAGGGCTTCCATAAACAATACAAGACTTTCATTTTTCATTGTAGAAAGGATATTCTTGAACATGTGAAACATAGAGGAAGCACCAGTCATGAACCTGTTAACTATTTAGCAAATTTGGTGCGCTGAGATGATATGGCAGGCTTGTTAAGAGCCGCTTTTGGGTTAGCGTTCCTCTCTATACTGATGAAGTTACAAATAATGTGCTTGGTGAAGAAACTACTAAAGTAGTGGAACCTTTTGATACCTATGATGGCCAATTTTCATGTGAGCAACTTAATGACTCCCCAAATCCATCCTTGGATGATGAAGAGAATGCCAAGTATCAAAAGCTATTGGAACTTGCCAATGGGGAGTTTTATGAGCATTCTACCTCATTTTCAAAATTATCTTTCTTTTTACACTTGTTTCATATGAAACATATGTTCCATTGATCGGCATAATATTTTACTATGTTGGTTAAACTTTTCAGGGATGCATTTCCCCAAATTTTGGATTTTCCATCTTCTTATTACAAAGAAAAGAGAATGTGATTAAAGATTTAGGCCTTGGATATGAAAAGATTGATGCTTGTCCAAATGATTGCATTGTACATTGAGGTGACTTATCACAAGAAAATAAATGCCACGTTTGTGGTGTTCAAGGTGGAAGACAGTAAAAGGTGAGGAGGGTGGTACAGGTGAGGAAAACACAATATCAAAATGGGGGAGCCGGCTAAGGTCATCCATTATTTTCCCCTAATTCCTATATTAAAAAGGATGTACATGTCACCTAAAACTGCTAAACAAATAAGGTGCTGTGATAGCGATCGTGTGAAGGATGGGATGCTAAGACATCCAGCTGATGCCATTGCATGGAGGGAATTTGATGCCCTGCACTCTACTTTCGCTTCTGATCCTCAAAATGTTAGACTTGCAATTGCAAGTGACGGTTTAATCCATATCGTCTTATGAATACTACCTATAGTAAATGGCATGTAGTATGATATGCTATAACTTGCCTCCATGGTTACATATAAAACCATTATCGTTTATTCTTTCATTGATTATTCTTGAAAAATCAAGCCCAGGAATCAACATTGATGTGTACTTGTAGCCACTTATATATGAGTTAAAGTGGTTATGGAAAGGCATAGTTGTTTTTCATGCTTATAGCAATGTGTACTTCAATATTTGTGCATCCCTAAGGTGAACTATAAATGATTTTCCTGCCTATGCTATGTTATCTGGATGGATTACTAAATGTTATAAAGCATGTACTTTATGCACCAATCCAGGAATTCATACAAAGTTCGTGGTAAGATTTGTTATTTAGGACATCAAAGATAGTTACCTCTCAATCATCCTTATCCCTCTCAAAGCCAAATTGTTTGATGGGACCGAGGAATTTGGGATTCCGTCGGTGCCTAAATTAGGAACTGAAATTTCTAGGCAGCAAGATGGAGTTGTTTATGTTTATGGGAAGGCCCCTAAGAAGAAGAGAGGGAGACGACAAGTAGGTTCGTCCACTGGAGAACTCAGCAATGGCAATGATGAGGACAATGATGGTAATGACGATGTCCTTTTGATTAAAAGAAGCATATTTTTTGAGTTACCACATTGGAAGGACAATTGTTTGAGACATAATTTAGATGCTATGCATATCGAGAAGAATGTTGTGATAATTTATTAGGGACTCTTTTAAATATGGATAGCAAAAGCATAGATGATAAGAATATTAGACAAGCTCTTCAGGAGTGATCTATAAAGCCTTACCTTTGGCTTCAAACACGTCTACATCGAGATTCAATCATGTCGGCAGCTTCGTATTCCATGTCCTTGGATGAGAAGGAGCGATTCTTGAAAATTCTGCAAAAACTTAAAGTTCCTAATAGATATGGGTCAAACCTCTCTAGATGTCTAAATATGAAACAACGAAAACTCTTAAATCTTCAGAGTCATAATAACCATGTATTGATGCAAGATATCCTTCCTGCAGTTGTACAGCCTTCACATGCCATGAAAATGGTTGAGCTACTTTCAGATTTGTCTTCCTTTTTCAAGTACATGTGCTCCCCAACGATTAATGTGGATGAACTAGATCAAGTGCAGTCGAGTCTTATTTTAACTATGTGGGAAATGAAAAAGTAATTTTCTCTCACCTTATTTACGATCATGGTTTATCTATTAATTCATTTGGTAGAGGAGGTTGAACTTGGTGGCCTTGTTCACTATAGATGGATGTACCCTATAGAAGGGTAAATGGTTTTAAATCATATATTTTCTTAAATTTTATGTTTCATTTAAGTTCATAGTTTATTAATTATGAGAATTAGGAAACGGTACTTGGCACATTTGAAATCTTATGTAAGTAATGAAGCCCAACTAGAAGGCTCCCTGGCAGGAGGCTATCTTCTTGAGGAGACTATTACTTTTTGTTATGCCTTCTCAGGAGGAGTTAAAACTATCTTTAGTAGGGCAAAGAGGAATGATGATTATAATCCTAACATGACCAATTACCTATCTAACTCAGGTGGTTGAGTGGCTAGGATGGAGAAAACTTATCGTCTAGATAAGAAGCATTTGAGGCAAGTACGTCGTTACGCACTGCTTCATTTAGATGAGATACATGAGGTTCTTTAGTAAGTATAATTAAGCATTACTATCATGTTGTACCAAGTGCTTTTTTATTGAAAAGAGAATCAAATTAGGAGGTTGTTTTTGCTTATCATGTTAGGGAACTCTAACATTACAAGGAAGTTGAGACTCAGTGCTCAGTACCTGCAAATGAAAAGATTCAAAGTGAGTGGATAATTAATGAATTTGGTGAATGGCTTCAAAATCAAGTTGTATTTTCTCTTTTATAGTTGAGGCCACTATGCTTATGACACTGGGAATTATAACTGACATTACATAACAAAATTGTTTGGTATAATCCATTAGATTCATGTATGCACGATGGAAGGAAGGTTGAGGAAAGCTCTTGCGGGTAGTGTGAACAATGCCGGGAAAAGAATGACAGCATTTCTAACAAATGGCTATAAATTCCTAACAATATATCATGAATGTTACTGGAAGATCCAAATTTTTGGAGTTATGGTGGAAGCAGATGGGCAATATTTCTATAGGAAACTTAATGGTATCTACAAATTAGATCGTTATAGGGATTACAAAGTTGTGGTATTTCATTGTGATTGGGTAGATATAAATAGGGGTTTAAAAACTTTTACTAATGGCCATGCTTTTGCTAACTTCTCAAAGCTCAAGCACACAGGTCACTTTTCACATGATGATCCATTTATTTTCTCATCTCAAGCTTGACAAGTCTTCTTTGTTCATGTGTCAAGGCTTTATAGTCTTTATGTTATAGGCTTTGTTTTTAGTTATGCCTTTGATTGTTCTGGTGGCTACTGTGTTGTTTTGCTAATTTAACAGTAATGTCTTTTTGGTTAACTTGTTAATTAAATGGATTTTTTATAGTTTATCTGTTACTTCTCTATTTAGTGTGTATATTTCTGGAGGCACGTTAATTCATGGTAAGAAGTTTCTAAATTGTCTACGTTTATGTATATTTTAACTTTTTAGGATTCATGGACATTAAAGGTGTATTTTTTAAGCAAATCATGTTAAGCTTGTCTCTGTGTTCTCTTATATTGTTAGGTATTGTCTGAAGTTGAAAATATGAGTTATGGAAGCAAGAGGACACTCCGAGCTTTTGCTACTAAGTCAAGTGCAGTACCAGAACCTCCAGCATGTACTCCTACAGCCGAACCTGTCCAGCATGTACTCCTACAGCTGAGCCTGTCTAGCATGCTGCTACTACATTTGAACCTATCCAACATGCTATTCCTATGCCTGCACATGCTACTCCTATACGTGCATATCAAACTGGGTGCCCTGTTGCATCTACTATTACTTCAGCTTCAACACCAACTCTATCTCTGTAACATCTACCACCAACTCAGCCAACAGGATTAACTGGATCATTTAAGGAAACTGTGAAACATGCGGCACCTACACCTACCATAGCACTCAAAACAAAGGTGCAACAGGCACTTAGTCGACCTATTCCTTCAAATGGGCCCTCCAAAGTGCCAACCTAATCGGTCTCCTCTCTTAGGCCATCACGACAACCACTTAAGTCACCTTTTAGCCAGCTCAATTCGGCAACATAATTAATTGGTAATTCAAGTATGCATCACCTTTATCACCTTTGCATCCCTCTATTTATCACAAGCACAAGTATAGAGATGTGGTTATGATAAAGTAAAGGGTTTTACGGTTTACGTTTATAAACATTTTTGCTATTGAAAAACAATATTTTTCTCGCCATTGTTTAATTACTGAAAGTGTTTTGCCTGTTAATTCTATTAAAAGGAATATTCAAGTAGCGTGCTCCACCTGCACCTAGTGGAGCAATTAAAACAAAGATGCAGCATCCACTTGCACGACCACGTCAATCACCCCTTAGCCAGCCAAGTTTAGCATCATAGTTACTTGCTAATTCAGATATATTACTTTTATCTTCCACGATCTATTCGCTTCCAACACAACTCCATGCATCACAACAGGAAACTTGAGAGGATGAATGTGATTTTGTAATCAAAAGCAAAGGGTTTTAGATTATGTGTTCATAAATCTTTTTGATTTTGAAACCCTGTAGTTTTCCTGTCTTTGTTTAATTGGTGAAGGCGTTTAACGTGTTAATTCTATTGAAAGGAGTGGATAAGTAGCATCCTACACCTACGCCTATTGGAACACTTGAAACAAAGGTGGAATAGCCACTTGTTTAGCCCGCTTCTTTTAATGAAGCCTCACGAGTACCTCCCTGGACAACTTCCACCAATAAGGGATTAGGACCACCAGTTCAAGCACTTCTTAGCCAACCCAATACAACATTACAGGCTAGTACAACATCACGGTTAGTTAGCAACTCAGCTATGTCCCTTTTCTTCTTTAGTTGTTGAAAGTTCCTTTCTAATTGTAGTATTTTACGTTGTGTTAAATTTCTAAAATTGTTTTGCATTGCCTTTCGGGAACCCAGGTCCAGCCTCCTCTTGTGCGACCATCTTCATCATCAACACTTGTCTGGCCTTCTCCCTCTACTTGTGTATTAAAGACTATCTAGATGCCCTTTGTTACTACTGCTATAAGGGCACCTCCCCTTTTTCACCCATCTAAAATAAGCTTTGGTCCTTTTCGCCCACCCTCCCTTATGTAACAGGATCTACCTATTCAGCACCCTTCCATTGTTGGAGCTTTGCAGGTACGAGCATCAATATCACTATCAAGAACTGAATGCTTACTTACTGGTAAAGTTCCTGGAGCAACAAAGCCAGTAATGCAGCCAGAAACAACCCAATCTAGTCATGGAAGGAAGGAATCACCCTTAGATAGCAATAATGACCATTTATCAAGGAGTTGTCAAAGTAATCTAAATCTGTACAAGAAGGAAGTGGTCGAGCCCCTACTGCTGGGAAGGAAAAAAAAGTCATCTATTTCTAAGTGTACAGGATCATCTGATCAAATCGTAAAATGGAGAGATAAGATAAACTTTGATGAAAAAGAGCAAGTCATCACCATTGGAAAAGTTTACTCACTGTTGGAAAAGTTCACTCATCTTTTTTTTTTCCCCCCTCTGTTTAATAAGTTCCAACTTTTAGCAAGTATCAAGTTTCTTCCAAAAATACATAGAGCACACACCTTACATCTTGGACAGATGCAACTGGATCCTTTGGTCCATCATCCAACAACTATGTACATGTTCTTTTATCTGCATGCTTTTCACAGATGAACTAAGGAATGAGGATGTTATAAATGTATCAATTAAACCTTGAGATGTCTTCCATTATAAAAAAGGGTTGAGATTCTGTGTAGCATTTAACAATTACAACTATCCCATCATAAAGGGAGGCTACATTTTCGTATGCTTTCTTGGGCATATTGCAAAGCAAGATACGTTTTGCCTTATGAGGACAACAAGCTAGCATAAAATGAACACAGCATACCAGGTAGACATCGTTGAACTAGTTCGTGTAAGCATTTTATGTCCAGCATGTTTAGAATGTAAAATTCTTCATTGTGGAATTTTTGTTCTGTATACCAAATACAGGCCAAGTTTGTGTTTCCATAAAATAAGATGTTTGATGAGGGTGTCCTTCATGATGTTTCTAAGCATTTTAAATAATAGACATAAATTGAAGAGAACGTAATTCAAACCAGAAAAGAAAACAAACATGGATGTGTCTCACACCCGTTCTCTTAGGATCGCTCATGATGGCTGGATGCAGTTGGTTGACTATTGGTGTTCATAGTAGAGTAAGGTATATGAAAATGCAAGTTAATCCTCACTTGTGGGATTCAAGCCTCTACGATCCAACTCGACTTACCTTAGCCGAAATATGTAAAGATGCACGAGCTTCACAAAGTCATTACCATACAACTAGTTCTACTTGTTATGTTACAAAACAAGCTCATTTTTTATGTCCCCCTTTTGTGTATGTGGATGTGTGGAGCAAATTGAACGCAGCCGTTATCACTTCATTTTTGCTTGTATTCACATGCACTTGAGGAATTAGCAGGTTTTACAATATTCAACATTTATGACGACATGCTTAAGTTATATGTAATTACAGGAGGAGGATCATGGAAGAAAGACAAGCCACTTAGAGTTCTTTCAAGAGACACATAAAAAAGATGGTGGGGGTCTCATAGCTGACACTGTCATTGAAAGTTTTCTGTTATAAATTCTTATTTCTATTCCACTTGTCATTTATGTATGTTTTTTCTTGTCCAATCATCATACCTTCCAAGGTTTGAGATCTTACGTACTAAGG
The DNA here is from genome assembly GCA_029747015.1 of Carnegiea gigantea. Lineage (NCBI taxonomy): Eukaryota > Viridiplantae > Streptophyta > Magnoliopsida > Caryophyllales > Cactaceae > Carnegiea > Carnegiea gigantea. Next base: position 6,807 of record JAKOGI010003526.1, on the reverse strand, counting down.
CATGAGCATATGCATCTATTTTCACATTCATTATATGGCAGGATGATTAAAGATTGAAGGTTCAAGAGCGACTTTCGAATTCTTCCCCCTCAAAAGATTCAAGATGAAATTAAAAATGAAGCGTTAGATGAGCTCATATATGAGGAAGAGAATCCCAAACAACCTGCTGGTTTTGGCTTTGGAGTGGACCGAAATGCTATCTTCGGTATAAATGGGGTCCTAAAGAAAAGGGGTTACAACTTACGTAGTAATGACAATAGAGAACTCAAACATGTTAAAGAGGATATAACATCTAAAAAAGGGCGACGTTGGGCTGGTGGAGAGGCAATTTTCACTTGAGCTCAAGGTGGTACACAGTGGACAAATTACAAATGAATTCTTAAGTCAAGTCAGCTTCATGTTTGGCTGGTGATCAGGTCAGATTTTCAATTCATATGCTTCTTTAATTTGCTAATTCTTCTCCCTTAGTTCTACGCCTTCCTTCCTAGGATCAAAAACTTTTTTCTAGTATAAATTCTTTGATTTGTTTGTGGCTCCAAAAATGGCAAATTCTACGTGACTATTCCTTATTTTTTGCATTTGGGTCTGAATGTAGTAAGAAAATGGAGAGAAGATGGTGAAGTGCTATTGTTTAATTACAAATACTCTCGTTTATATTTGTGGTTGGAGAAATGGAGAATTACAAATCTCAGGATGTTTGGGGTTGGGGTTGTTGGTTTGTGCTGCTTGTTTTAAGCTACGTGGTGTCTTTTGGGTGGTTGTTGGTTTGTGATGCCTGTGTTGAGCTCTTTATGTTTTGTTTTTTTTGCTATTTTTGGGTTCTGGTGGTGCTTTGTCCGTTTGGGGTTCTGATAGTGCTTTCTCCATTTTGGGTTCTGGCACTAAGATATTTATTGTTTTACCAATTAAATATTAAATGGGATTCGATTTAGGCCATCTATGTGGACAAATTATTTGAAGCTGATTCTTATTAAACAAAGGAATTCAAAATCCTGTAATGTGATGTAATATCTGACAAGTTGATTATTTCAAGTAGTGTTGGCTTATTAAGCAAGTGAAATAATGTATGGTTGGCTCAACTTACAAATGGCTTCTTCTCGTTTCTTTATTTTCATTATTATTATTTTTTGTAATGATTATATATAGGAGCAATTCTTGTTGTTGGTAAAGAGAGCACTGTGCATGTTGGCTACTGTACATTTATCCCATGCTTTATCCGGCCTTTCAAGTCTAAGCAAATAATGTAATATATTGGAGTTGCATTTTTTTTGTTTTCTTAGTTTGAAGTTAGACATTTTGATTTTAAGTTTGGCTAAATTTTAACCAAATAATGTAACATATTAGAGTTGCATATTTTGTAGGATCATGCAAATGTAATCAATCAGGAGTCTTCCTACATACTGAAAAATAAAACTCATACCAACTATGTTAGAATTGTTTGTGATCTACCTGTAAATGTAGACAAGGGGGAAGTAACCCAACTAAATTGTAATATCTAATATCAACTCACATCGGTTAACATGCACTTCTATACTGATCTGCGTTAGGGGGAGGGGAATTTAAATTTAGTTTGCTCTCTCCTTTTTGGGTTCTTGTAGTACTTGCATACTCTCGTGCACTAGAGGTGCACAACAGTTCTAATTCTGTCCTAATGGCGGTTTTGGGAGCGCCCTTTATTTCATCATCAAATGATCTCCTGGAAGTTTTCTATATATTTCTACTTTCTCTATTTGTCAAAACATTTTTGATTTGCTAATGCTTTCCATCCCATCCATTTTTTGCCCTCAAAACTGTTGCTTCATTCTCGACTGTTTGCTTTGTGGCAACAAATTCATTATGACCTAAAATTGTTTCTTAGTCCATCGAGGTGGCAAGGGCCATCCAAATTGATCCTTCCATTTATGTGGTTATTTCTGCATGTGGTAGTGAAAGCAAGGATCATCCAAATTGTTTTTGCTTTGAATACTAGAATCAACATGCTTTGAATACTAACCTATCTACGTCGGAATGGTGAGCTTACTTGCGAGGCTATACCATAAGCCTCTTTTAATTTGTTCTCTAAACCCGTAAACAAAGCAGCATGTAGTTGCCTTGTTGTTTATGAGTTGTTCATCTTGCTAGATGTTGATGTATTATGTTCTTTATCCATTTTTAAAGTTGGAAATTAATCACTTCATAATGACCTTGGCAATGAATCTAGGCGCAATGGTCCACTAACATCAAACTCTAAGTTAATTAGCAGCTCAAGATCCACGATGACTCTTACAAATTTCGGCATATATATTTTACCACAACATATATATATATATATATATATATATATATATATATATATATATATATATATATATCTATATATATATATATATATATATATATATATATATATATATATATATATATATATATATATATATATATATATATATATATCTATATATATATATATATATATGTATATATATATATATATATATATATATATATATATATATATATATATATATATATATATATATATTAATACACATCTATAGATATATATAGTATATATATATATATATATATATATATATATATATATATATATATATATATATATATAGATACATATTATATATATATATATATATCAAATATATATACATCAATCTATATATATATATATATATATATATATATATAATATATATATATATATATAGGTGTGTGTATATATTATATATATCTCATAGATAGATATATATAGATGGGTTGGTGTATATATATATATATCATATATATAATATATATAGATAGATATATCTATATATATAATGTGTGTGTGTGTGTGTCGATGTGATGTGGGTGTGTGGTGTGTGGTTCTATATATATACATATATATATATATATATATATATATATATATATATATATATATACTATATATATATATATATATATAAAACTCAAACTCAAGCGGTACATTCAATCTTACAAAGGGACTCCACTTAAGGAACAAACCTTACTATACATGCATTGTACGACCTGCGTCCTTTATTTTACGTTAAGTTGGCTGCCTTACCCTCTACGTTACAAAATTTGTATTTTTATTAACTATACGAGTTAAATTATTATCGATGTGCTTATGTGAACGATAATTTTATTAAAAAGAATTACTATTGTTATTATTGATTTTATTGATGTTACTTATTTATAAAATTATTGAATCGATGATAACCCGAGTTTTTAAAATCGTTTTTCGTTTTATTTAGTCGATTCCCGAAGTTTAAGTAGGATGCCACTTGTGGGGCGTTTCGACCCGAGCTTAAACCGATCGATAACGAAAATGGGAATGGGATTTAATTAGTGTGGCTTTTGGAACACAAAAAAAGAAAAGGAAAAATTAGTAAAAAGGGGGGGTGAATTTAGGTCTCAGACACCCGAACCCCCGACCCACCTCTCTCTCTCTCTCTCTCTAACACTTGCTACTCTCTTTGTCTCTCTCTCTCTCTCTCTCTCTTTCACCGGCAACCACTGGCCGGCGTCTGGCGTCACCGCCGTCTGCTACGCGTCGCCGATGAGAGAAGCAGGCTACCGGTCCCCTACCCACGCATCACCAGCGGCCGACCACCACCGTTCTCCTTCCTCCACTTCTCGCGGCTAAGCAAACCCAGAAACACACACGTCGCCGCCCCGATTTCACCACCCACGTGCCGGAATCCGGCCATACTCACCAAAATCGACCCCCATTATAAATTAAGGGGTCGAATTCGACCCAGGCCGCATTAAAACTTCATCAAATTGGAAGCTAGGGTTTCGGGTTTAGTAAGCAGTCGAGCTAGGGTTCGACTTCAGCAAATTGAGCATGCGTTGGGGCGTGAAATTACTCTATTGGGGTTGAATTTAAGCTAGTCCAAGTAAGTGTTCTTCCCCTCCTAAATTATTATTACATTCGAAAATATTTTAGCCTAGACAATGATGCATATCAGCCTAGGTTTAGTTAATCTCATGGAAACTATTATGAGAAACTATGTGTGTTAAGTTAGATGGAATATATGCCTGAAAATATAGTTCGAAATGAGTTATGCATGCTTAGAACCGATTCAAGTGAATTCAGTTAATGCATGCCTGAAAGGTTGACTTGAATGGTAACTTCGATATGATAAATGAATGCCTGGCTTAAACAGGTTCGAATGGTAACTTCGATGTAATAAATGAATGCCTAGAATCGTATTATATTTAAATGACTTAAATATGTTCGAATTGTAACTTTGATATGATAAATGAATGGCTAGAATCGTATTATGCTTAAATGACTTAAATAGGTTTGAATAGTAACTTTGATATGATAAATGAATGCGTAGAACATATTATGTTTAAATGACTTAAATAGGTTCGAATAGTAACTTCGATATAACAAATGAATGCCTTGAATCGTATTATGTTTAAGTGGCTTAATTAGGCTTGAAATGTAACTTTGAAACAACGAATGAACGCCTCGAATCATTACTTGTCTATTTAGTTGAATTATGCTTGTGAAATAGCTTAGGAAACAACGTTCGAATGACGAAATGAGCATGTTTTACCCCTTAACTACAATACCTGAATATAATTGTGTTTCATGCTTAATTGGTTTAACTTAGCTTACTAAGCATTCGTTTCAAGTTAAGGTTGTATGAATGTCTATATATATGTGTATGTATGGTTATAACCGTTGGTTGCAGCGCACAACTAATTGTTATCTGTTTGTTCGGTAAGTTAAGCATTGACAAGTTACGTAAGTTTATATATCGCTTTTCAATATATCATGATGATTAGAATACTAAATTGTGAAATTGAAACCGAGATGGTAGTTGGATGGTTTGAGGTAAAACTATGAGTGGTTCGAGGTCCTGTGGTCGGTTGCTATATGAGGAGGGAGTCTGGGTTGTGATTACCACAATCGTGTGGATTGCGAGGCCGTGTGTGGCTCATTATGTTGTTGAAATGATCATGAAGTTCTTGAATGTATTATATGCAAATCCCTTCCCTTTTATGTTATTAAGATGCATTATGCGTGTGAAGGTATTGTTTTGAAAAAGGGTGTTTCTCATGTTTCAAAACAATAGTAGCCATGACTATTAGCAATCAATGGCATATTTTAGCTATACGAACTTCGTTTTGGGAGTGAACTTGCTTGAATGGGGGAATCCCTAAAGAGTTTTACAAAGGCGTGAGTTTTATGATAAATGATTTCGCTGTGAGAGGTAGCAAAATTATTAGCCGTTATGGCTCATACGCTTAAAATTGGCTAAGATAATGAGTTTCGGACAATATGATATGAATAATGTTAGCCTAGGGGATAAGTTCTGGTACTAGAAAACCCTTGAAAACCCTGATGAGGGTAATGTAATGGTCCGATATGTTATATGTAGCCGTCCCGGGAGTAAGAGTTTAAGCGTGAGTGTTAGGTCTCACTATGGGGTTGAGAATAGATCTCCCCCAATCAGCACCCTGTAATGATCTTATGCCAGATGTATTTTCCTAATAAGCGAAGAAAAGCAGGTGGCATTATACCATTTCAAGTATTTCAGAAACAAAGTTTTTATGGGCCATCAAGGGGCCAGATGAATAAAATGCGAAAAGCTTATAAGGGTCGTTATATGACTGATATAAAATGAAATCTCTTTTAAAAGAACAAGAACCTCAAGAGGTTAAGAAGAATGTTTTCAAGAAAAGAAAGGAAGTTTTCTATGAATGATGGATGAAATGATTCCTCAGCATGGTTAAATGTGGATTCTAATAACATATGGCCTCATCCTTTTTCTACATTAAACCTGTCTGATTAAAAATGCATGAATTGAGTAAGAAAGCTTCTAGCATGTTGAAAGCTCTATGAATGAAGGCATTTCTCCTGAATGAATGAATGTTGGACATGTGAATAGCCTACGAGTGTGTCACATAGCTTAATATGATGATTGGTAATACATAAATGCTTGATACGTGGTTAGTATGAGTAGTATTGCCTGTAAATGGTTTTGTTTTAAGGAGTGAAGGAACACTCACTGGGCATGTGGTGGCTCACTTTATTTCCTTTCCACTTTTTCCCCCAGGTTTTCTTTGTGGCAAGTAGAAGTCAATCATTTATGCGAAGATGGAGTTCATCCTTGAAAGGCGTCGCGTGTGTTCGTGTTGAATTGGCCTTACATGTTGAACAAAATTGTGTTATGTACTACTCAAGTTGTAATTATTTGCAAACTAGGCACTCTATCTCATATAATGCATATTGTTTATGGGTCGCTCTGTATGACCATATGAGCCAACCCTCTACTTAGTTAGATGTTTTCTTGGTCAAAGTTAGTTATGATTTGGAAGGTAAACCCCAATACTCCGGTTGTGTGAACCGTTGAGTTGTATCTTCCATTTCTTCTTTATTAATGAACTATTCTGCTTGGTATATTCCGAGCGAGTGGCTCGTTGAGTTATGAACTCCGGCGTGTAGCCATTGAGCTTCTTATAAATGTTCTACACTTTCGTTGATTTGCAGGGGTTTATTGTAAGGCTTTTAACTTGAAAACGGTCCGTTTTTAGGGAAAACTCTGTCGGTTTCACCCCAGAATTTTAAGTAAGAAGTTAAGAAAGCGTAACACTCCGGCTCTAGGGGCTGGGGGCGTTACATACATATATATATATACACACATAAATAAATACACATACATATATATATATATATATATATATATATATATATATATATATATATATATATATATATATTATATATATATATATATATATATATATATATATATATATATATATATATATATATATATACACATATAT
>JAKOGI010003525.1:0-50965 GCA_029747015.1 Carnegiea gigantea | reverse complement strand
TATATATATATATATATTACCAATCTCCTTCTATGCTCAGAATGGGGAATTGATCCACCACAATGCACGGATGAACCTACTCCTAATAGTGATGCTCGATTTGTCTTGCCCAACGTACTTTTCCCTTTAAATTTTTCGGACTCCCAATATGCACATAAGCCATCATAAACATCTTTGCTTAGCCACACAGGTTGTCTTCCACTTTTTCGAATCTCAAAAGTTATTCCTTTTAATCTTGCTGATCCACGAAACTCGAAAACCCTCCTAATCTCATGAGCATGCTCATCATCCCAATAAAATTTTTTCTATAAGTAAACCAAAATTATAAGCACAGGTAAGTATGTGAAAAAATATGTACCAAACTTTTGTTTTTTGGCCAACTATCAAGCAACTTACTTTGAATTCATCAAACCACATATTTCGCACTTCAATTGGTATTTCCTTCCAAGTATGATAAGGCGAATCATACTTACTTCTCATGATATTAGAGAGGGCATGAATGACATGAGTATGATTTGGATAGAATCTGCACACAAAAAAATGTGAAACGAATATATAGTGTTCATTTTGTGATGTTGATTTTTTTTAAAAAAAAGAACAATCAACACAAAAAATACTTACTCTTTTCCTCTTGGAAAGATCTTCATCTTGGTTTGTCGTTGGACATCTTCAATAGGTTGAGAAACTTCTTGAGAAGGCTGAGAAGTTTCAGGAGTAGTTATAGGAGTAGGAATGTCAGTCGGAGTGGTGGTAGTTGGAGGTACATGGCCAAAAGAAAGGTGCATTGGTTGGATAGTAGACAATTGGGTATTTGGCCAGGTATGATTATGAAAAGGTGGGGAGGTTGTGGGGATGGGATTTTGGATGGGATCTATGGTTGGTTGGATAGTCCCTTGAGGAGAAGAAAATGTGAAACGAAACTTTTTCTTCGCATGGCTTTTCTCCGACATCTTTCGAGAGAAACAAATTTATAAACAAATAAATACAAAATTGGTAATTGGTAAACGTAGAAATCACGAACATGATAAACACTCTCAAAAATTAACGTAGAAATCACGAACATGATAAACACTCTCAAAAATTAACGTAAAATCATACAAACACACATAAATAAGACTATCCCAAAAAAAAAAAAAAACACAAGATTGCCTTCAATAACATTAAAATTATAATCATGAAAATTTTAACAAACGACTACTCATCATCATCCTCATCATCCTCATCACCTTCAAGCTCTACATCATCTTCAACTTGGGCATCGTCCTCATCAGCAAATTCTTCTTCTTCTTCCACCTCCTCCTCCTCTTCCTCCTCTCCCTCCTCATCCTCTTCATTCTGATGAGTCATTAGTGTGACGTCTACATCAACGTCTTCATATCCATCATCCCCAAGGTTATCAATTAGAACATCATCTAATATGGTAGTAGCATCAGACATACTTTCCTCCTGATAAGCACGTTGTAATGTGTACTTATTATCCACTCTAGATCTAGGAGTCGTTTTTATAACCACCCACCAATCTTGGTTGTCTCTTTTCCTCACCGGATATGGCACGTAATACACCTGAGTTGCAAAATCTGCAAATATGAACGGATCATATTTCCTATACCTTCGAGTGTGTCTAATCTCCACAATACCAAAATCTTTATACACCCTTGTACCAATATTGGGGGTGTTGTCGAACCAATGATAACTAAACAAAACACACTTTTTGATTGGCTCTCCCGGATATTCAATCTCAACCACATCTTTCAGAATCCCATAGAAATCATTTTCAACGCCACCTTCTCCAGCTCCTTTAGCACAAACTCCACAGTTGTAAGTTTTTCTATCTTCATTCCAATCTTCTGTGTGGAACTCATAACCATTGACTGTGTACATAGGCCATGTATTCACAAGTCTTAAAGGTCCCAATGCTAACTGACACAAATATCGATGGCGTTCCGTATCATGCATTTCCATCATATCCACCTAATACATAAGAACACATAATTTAATTACTCAACTAAGAAATATATATATATATATATATATATATATATAATGATATCTCTATTATATATATAAGATATCTATATATATAATATATATATATATATATATATATATATAGATATAGATATATACAGTTAATTATTTAATGACTTAACTAAGCAATACGTTAGCATCAACTTACATTATTTCTAAACCAGGAAGCAAATTGTGTTGCGATTAAAGCATCAACCTGTTCATCAGAAAGGGATGGGTTGTCTTCTCTTTTTTCTTGAGTGAAGAAGCTGCTAAGTGCATCACTCCTTTTTAGGGTTAAGTACGTATTAAATATGTTTTGAAAGAACATATTGAAATTTAAAATATTAATAACTAACCCAATATAAGGTTGTACTTCCTCGCAGTTTAACAGAACATGAAGATGAGCAACCTTATATTCTTCATCAGTCAACCACCGCGGTGTTGCTCACCCACTGGGACGACCTTGTGGATGAAAAACCGAAAAAGTTGGATGTGCACCATCTTGCTCAACTTCATTCTCATTTCTTTTATTTCTAATCCGCATACATGGTACATTAGATGCGAAATAGTATGTACAAAAATGAGATGTTTCAAGATTAATGTACGCCTCACATATTGAGCCTTCTACATGAGCCTTATTCTGCACCATTTTCTTTAATAAACCCAAAAACCTACCATATAATTTGCCATATATGTTAGCAAATGTAATTTAATGCTGAAAATATTCCAAAAAGCTATGTATAAAATAATAAAAATTTACCTCTCAAAGGGATACATCCAACGGTATTGGACTGGCCTCCCAATTTTGCTTCATAAGCCATGTGTACAGGTAGATGCTCCATGCAATTGAAGAAACTAGGAGGGAAGATGCGCTCTAATTTGCACAAGGTCACAACAACATTCTTTTCCATTTGGGACAGTTTCTCCTTGTGCAACACTGTTGAGCATAAGTCTCTAAAGAATTGGCTAAGTTCAGTAAGAGGCTTCCATATTTGTTCAGGAAGTGCACTGAAGACAATTGGCAGCAATGATTGCATGAACACATGGCAATCGTGGCTCTTCAAACCACTGATCTTGGTCTTATCAACATCCACAAATTTAGCTAAATATGACGAATAATTATCCGGCATTCGCAAATCCTTTAGCCATTGGCAAATAGCCTTTTTTTCCTGCATTGAAAAGCTAAATTTTGCCTTTGGTTTCACAATTTTACCATTAGCCAACTCCTTAAGCTCTAATTCTTTGCGCCTACAGTATAATTTTAAGTCCATTCTTGCTTTGACATTGTCCTTTGTTTTGCCATCTACATCCATAACTGTGTTGAAAACAGCATCAAATTCATTCTTCTTTATATGCATCACGTCCAAATTGTGCGGAAGTAAGTTAGTCTTCCAATAAGGCAATTCCCAAAATATACTTTGTTTGGTCCAGTTATGAACTTGTCCAAAACCCTCAATGACAAAAGGTTCATTTTCAGTCACCTTAGGAAGGTGTTGCACAGTTTGCCATATTGTTTCCCCATGTAGTCTAGCAGGAGGCCCACTAGTTTCAATTTTGTTCTTTGTAAACGCATCCTTATTCCTCCTAAATTGATGATCCATTGGCAAAAATTGTCTATGACAATCAAACCACATCGGCTTCCCTCCATTCTCTAAACGAAAGGCTTTGGACGAGGACATACAAATTGGACAAGCTAATTTTCTATGCGTACTCCACCCAGACAACATGCCATATGCAGGAAAGTCATTAATAGTCCACATCAATGCAGCCCTCATTTGAAAATTTTCCTTCCTAGAAATGTCATATGTTTGGACACCTTCATTCCATAAGGTTTTCAAATCATCTATCAAAGGTTGTAGATATACATCTACATTGGCCTTCGGATTTTTCGGACCAGGAATAAGGCAAGTCAGAAACATATAAGGTGTACTCATACACATTTCTGGAGGGAGATTGTAAGGTGTTAGAATGACCAGCCAACATGAATAGGGCTTTGAGTACTGTGATGAAAACGGGGAGAAGCCATCGGCACATAAGCCAAGTCTAACATTACGTGGCTCAAAGGCAAAATCAGGCCAAGTTCTATCAAAATGTTTCCATGCTTCTCCATCAGATGGATGACATAATACACCAGGCTCTCGAGGATTTTCGTAATGCCATCTCATATGTTCAGCAGAACTATAAGATGCAAATAATCTTTTAAGCCTAGGAATGATGGGAAAATAATGCATTCTTGCAAAAGGAACATCCTTTTGTTTTCTCTTTTTTTGGGACTTACGCACCTTATATCGAGGAGCATCACAAAGTTTGCATTGTTGTAGATGTGCATCATCTTTATAATACAGCATACAACCATTAATGCAACAATCAATTTTCACGGAAGTCAGCCCCAATTTTCTCACTAGCTTTTCTGCATCGGAGAACTTACTTGGCACATAATTCTTAGATGGACATGCTTCTTTCATAAGTTGTACAACTTCATTAAAATAAGTTTGTGACATATTGTGCTCAGATTTGATGCTCATCAATCTAAGAGCAAATGATAACTCAGAATGATTAGTGCAGTCATCCCACAAAGGACGTTGTAATGCATTTAACAAATCATAAAACCTTTGTGCATTTGGATTAGGAGGTTCTGGAATATGTTGATTAAAAGCGTCTTCAACCATTGTGTGATATGTATAATTGGACATACCATGATTTTCAGAAGAAATACTAGATGGACTATGATGTATGTTAATTTCTTCACTTTCAAGGGGTTGAACTTCCCCATATGAGGTCCAATACCAATATCCACTAGTGAACCCTTTCTTATATAGATGAACCTTAACTGCTTCCGGTGGTAGGAATTTTGTATTCCCACACTTCGCACAAGGACACCTATATACTTTCTCCCTCAAATGCACAGGAAGGTTTCTTGCAAACATGTCGAACTCATCAACCCCCGCCACAAACTCGGGTGTTAATCCACCTCTATTAGGAAAAAGCCTATTAACCATCTACCTACGATGCGCCGGAATTTCCATATTCTGTTTAAGTTAGAATACGTTATTTCATTAGTTTTTTTTTTCCAACTATTAATAACAGTATAGCATATTCAATTAAACAACATAATACACATAACAAATGTATCAAAGTGGACATAGCTTCTTATATGAAAGCAGTTGAACTCATACATCAACTATTATTGACTTTCTCAATTAATCTATGTACCCTCTCAAGGTCAGGGGGTCTATTATGCTATAGGGTTGCAAATACTTGCACAAAACATGAAAATGACATGTAGAAATATCTCAGATGATATAATTTTGACTTTTTTAGGAAGTGCTCTACTGAAGTTTAAAAATTTTATAGAAGCTAACAGTACTAAATCAAATTCACATCTTCAATAATAAGTTTTAAAATTTGACAAGTTATTGCCTCTTTTTTGATAACTTATCACCTAAAACATGCTCATCATCCTTATCTATTTAGTACCTAAAACATGACAAAAATTAAAATGAACAAATTACAATATTTGGTGTACTTAGTATACTTTTTGTTAGTAGTAATAGAGTTTTGTTTGGGTTTTTCTTGTGATCTTTATATATAATTATTTTATAATTAATTTCATGTTTGCTTGATAATCTTAATTGAACATCCAAATATTTTAGAATATAATATAACTATTTTTTAAAATACTTTCTAGATTCGATTACAATTTCCTTACAAAAAAATTGATAATTCTAGTTATTATTTGGCTAATTATTGATGAGATGATTTAGCAGTTTACCTGTATGTGACTAATAATTCATGTAAAGCCATTTTTGTGATATTATATGTATATAACAACACAATATTTTCATTCCTTGCTATTCATTTTTAACAAGATAGTCGAAGTAAAAAGATTTTTTTTCAGTATTGGTTACTATTTACATAGTAAATCATATGGAATACTAAATTTTTGGGTATATGCTAATCGTAGAATATAAAGTATATATTTAAAAGGACAATTAGTTCTTAATTATAATTATTGAGTACTATTATTGATTCTAGATATATTGGATATTATTAGTTAATAAAAGTTTTAGCATTGCCTTAATTATTCCTAATAGAAACATAGGGTTCCATGCTATCATTAGAGTTTTGAGTGATGAAGCAAGGAGCATTAGGTTCTGCCTCTTTGATTATAAAGTGATGATAAAGAATAAAGTGAATATTAGCTTCACATTGACTTGAAATTAGAGTTGAGGAAAGTTGACCCGACACGATCACTAACCCGAAATCCACGATGTTAAGTGGGTTTGGATGCAAAGTTTCAACCCATTTAATTAAATGGTTTGACACGTTTAACCCGTTTAATTAAATGGGTTAGATTTAGGTCATCAAAATCTGTCAGCTTGATGGTTATGTCATTCTAAAGCATTTTAGCATGCTTGTTATGCTTATCAAAATCTGCCAGATTATGGAAATTTGCACATTTAAAGCAGAAACCCTTACCATTGAACCAAAAATTGCACAACAGCCTTGTTATGTCATTCTAGCAAGCTTCTAGGCAGCATTTTCTCATGGTTAGGAGGCATGTACTGTAGGGTGAATCCAAGCTATGGCAAGCAAGTGCAGCTTGTAAGCAACCTAAGGCAAATTCCAGTTGAAGACAGCAAACTAAGGCAGAATTCAAGTTAAAGACAGCAAACTAAGGCAAATTCCAAGTTGAAGAAAGCAAACTAAGGCAAATTGTTCCATCCTTGTTCCATCCCTGTTCTTCGTGACTGAACCGTGGGCCACTAACCCCAATTTCCAATTTCAAGTTTAAAATGTCAAAAGGCAAATTAGAGAGTAGGTTGATTATGACCATAGAAATGAGTCAAAATCATAGCAAGCATGGTACACCTTCGGATGTTCTCAAGAATTGCACAACAACACAAAATAAAAATCAAAAAATTAGTCATACCTCGCCGATGGAACATCGGTGAATCTGGACTTCACTGCTGGCGCCGGTGGAACGGCGGACGACGGTAGCGCGAGACGGTGAGAACGGCGGACGACGGTACACCTTCGGAGCGACGTGCGGACGACCTGGGCTTCACTGAGTGGGGTTGCGGTGGGGGGCTGGGAGCGTCGAAGCAGAGGGAAGGTAGGACGGCCGGCGATGATGGACTGCCGCGTGGACCGGACGGCGAATAGGGCAATGTGAAGGTGGAGGAGGGTCTCGGGGAAGGGGGGGCTCGACTTCGCTGAAGGGTTTCGGGGGGGGTGCGGGTGCCTGATGAGGAGAGTGGAGAGTTTAGTTTTAGGGTTAGGTTTTGTTAGGTTATGTCATAACTAAATTTGTGACTGAATTTTTTTTTTTAGTAGTCACAAAATCGGTCTTAATTTTTAATAAAAATAAATCTTAATTTTTAAATTTAATAGAAAATGTTGTTAATTTTTGAAAAATCAAAATTTATGACCGATTTTATATCGGTGTTAAATTCGGTCACAAAATGTGACTACATTTCATACCATTTAACCTGTGGTCATAAAATTCTCACTGCCCTCTATTGGTCACAAAGTTAGTCGCAAAATGTGACTGTTTTCAGGCGGTCACAAAAAAGCGGTCACAAATTTCAGTTTTTCTTGCAGTGATTAATCGAGAATGAGAATTGTTGATGAGTAAAATTTATCTGTAATAATTGTTAAAAATAATGCGTTGAGTGAAGGTATAAAATTAATTTCATAAATACATAGCATATAATTTATTTTCACAATATAATGTATATCACAAATCATACATTGTTAAAGTCTAACAATTATACTACAAATCAAAAAACTTCACATACAACTTTTAGTAATTCTACAACTGCTCACATTATCTTTACTTCTTCTATAACTTCTCACATATTTTACCACTTTTTATAGTTTCTTATATTTTTTAGAAGTTCTTATAATTTCTTACAATTTTCTTCATTTTTTAAAAACTTATAACTTATAGCTGCATCTTATCGTGAAAAATAACTAGTCTATAATATATGCTTATATTTTTTAAAACAAAAACATTGCAAGATAATGAACATGGGTCATCTTTACATGAAATGCCACCACAAAATCTATGCGTACGCTCTAGCTGTCTAAGAGCAAGGAACAAAAGTAAATCAATTTAAAACGGAGACTCTATATCACTGCGCTACAGGGGTAAAACGACAAAATAGTAATTTAATTTTTTCATTCAAAAGTTAGACGACCCGCATAGGAGCCCGATATCTCACAGAGACACCACAATGGAGGAAGGAACAGGAGAGGGGGAGGTCCGTGAGGATATCGGGAGAGTGGAAAACTTCCCATTCCTCTGGCGAAATCCAAAGCCGCCTAGAAGGCATACCATCAAGCGTATCAGAAGATTAGTTGAGGAATCACACTATTGTCTGAAAGTTTAGAAGAAAGATTGAATTTTCTTGCAATGAAGTACCGAAGAGTAGACATTAGTGACCAACATAGGATTCATTTGCACCGCAATAAATGCCTTCTAGGATTCAATTCAGCTTCTACCAGCAATTTCTGGCCCAGGACCTTCTAATAAACCACTGTATTTTGAGGATTCGCTGAACATTTCTGAAACTGCAATTGAAGATATATAGGTAATTAATTCAAGTTTATTTTCATGACAAAAAGCAACATTTAAGCAGAAAAAATTTCATAAAATGCCCAAGTATACATCAAAATTTATAATATCTTTGCATAATTTCTATTGCTGTAAGTATTTCAAATAAATGTTTTGAAAAGAAAATTATCTGATCAATATTTAATAGCACATCACAGCAGCTGCAAACCAAGCATATTCTAAGAAATGAAGCACACAATGCCATTGAAAGCGTACAAGCCACATCATATAACAATTGACTGAAAAATAAAAGATGATCTGAGACCAGCTGTGCTTCGATCATATGATGTCATACAAAAATCCAAATTCAAGTGAATAACCGAGTCCCTCTCACCCCCCCGGCGGAGCAAGGGGTGAAAAATAGTTATAAACACAAATTTTATACCTAAAATAAATTAAACAAGAAATTGGGAAATAAATTTAATTTTGTATTGATGTAGTATATATAGGTACAATATCTAAATTTAATACAATGAAGTAGTCACCTGATTCGATCTCCTAATGACTTAAGTCTTCGAGGCCGTGATGTTTGATCTCGGTTGATGTTGAATCAACGGAAGAACTCTGAAATCATTCTTGATCTTGATTTGCAGTTGGTTGATTGCTGATTCTGAAACTTGCCAATTTTGATCATTATCGCTTGGTAACTGGATGCTGCTTGCAATCTGAGTTTCTGAATTCTGCAATGCTGAGTGTGTTGAATGTAGTTGGCCAGATCAATTAATGCGAGGGAGAAGTTGCTTGATTTCGATCAATGAATCGGATAAAGAATTCTAAAGTAGACTTCAATTTAAGGTTGCAGAAGCTGTTGAACTAACTGACTTTGATCCTTACTGCTTGGTAGTTGGATGTCGTCTGTAGTCTGAGTTTTGGAGGTTGTAGGATGCTGAATGCTAAGCTCCTCTTGAGAATGAGGGAGAT
The DNA here is from genome assembly GCA_029747015.1 of Carnegiea gigantea. Lineage (NCBI taxonomy): Eukaryota > Viridiplantae > Streptophyta > Magnoliopsida > Caryophyllales > Cactaceae > Carnegiea > Carnegiea gigantea. Next base: position 41,415 of record JAKOGI010003525.1, on the reverse strand, counting down.
GACCCCCATGTATAGGCTTTGCTAGCTCGAGTTAGAGCCGGGCTTTGGCCTAGGCCCAATAATTATTTCCTTATTTTTAAATAAAGCAGATAATTACTAATTTCTGTATCATCGACGACACGTAGCAGTTTTTAACCAGCTGAATTTTAGCTATATTTAATTTTAACCAAGCAGGTCCACCAACGTCAACGTGACACATGGCAATTTGTGATTGATCAATCTTTTTGCACGTGGCATCATCCGATTTATCGTAGAATTTTTGTCTTCTGCAAATGCCCCCGTCAACTGCGTACACGAATTTGAAGAGTGTGTGTGTGGTTTTTTTTTTTTTTGAAAAGCGGCTGAGTCCCAAGCGCTTGATTGATACAAATGATCAAAAATTTGATGGGTAAATTTTTTATTTTCCAAGTAATTTTTTGACTTGACACTTAACCCTTTTTTTAAAAAAAATTTAACGAATTGAACATCATCAAGGTGAGTCCAACTTGACAAAGTAAAAAGAGAATTAAGGAAGGCCCTCTTCCTTTTTTTTCTTTCATAATCCTCTATTTTTTTAAATAATAATATTAAATGGAAGGCCTTTTTTCCCAGGCTCTCAGCGCTCTGCCTTCTCACTTATTTTGCCTCTTTTTGCTTTTTCTTTTTTTTTTATTGGTGATAATTTTGAGTTGATAATTTGTGATAAAATTTTACTACTCTTGATAAAATTTGTCAGATATTTTAAAGGATAGGATTTCAATGTTTGTATTTGAGTGGAAATTAAAAACTAAGTCACCAAAGCATGTATAAATACATGATATGCCACTCGTACCGTGCATGCTCTGTAGCCCAATTATTTTGAAGCAGGAACTTCCTAATTCAACAAAAAATTCTCTTTTCTTTTTTCGCTCCATTATTTGCCATGATTCCGAAAGACAAGGTCTTGACACAGCTGATTTCTCTGATTTATTACCCTTTTTTTTATCATCATCAATAAAATCACCATTATTGACTTCTGATTTCTTCGCTAGTCTCTGTAACCCAGGAATAATGGAAGCCAAATTTGAATCTTTATTTTCCTCAAAGAAAACAAACCCCAAATAAAACAAACCCTTTTAACTCAAGGCCTGATGAACAAGGCTTTTGTATTTGTGGTTGTTCAGGAAATTTCTATTCTGCACCCCTTGAGTCTTCAAAGTCTTTGGATTCTTTCCCAGAAAAATGGTTGAAAAAAGTTGAACTAATTTTCTCAACTTTTGGGTATAGTGATTTGGTCTGAGTTATTGACAAGGATGGAATATACGGACCTGTGACCGGTGACCGTTTTTTTTTTTTCCTTGAGGAGGCTTTTTTTTTCTTTTCTTTTGGGTTGGAAAACTGGGAGGTGGCTTTAATCCAAAAAAGGGATGTTGTTGAAGACAAAGAGAGAGAATTTGGGATCCTTTTGGGAGATGTGGGTGATTTTTTTTTTTTTGGGGGGGTTATAAACAGCATAGTTGTGGAGATTCAGAAAGAAATAGATAGAGGAGAACACGGTACCGCCTATAGCAAATTTGCAGAAGCTAGTTTGGATAAGAAGGACACCTCATTGCAATTTTGCAAGTTTGGTCGGCCATCCGCTGCTACTTACCTGCGTTACCCTATCCTTCCTTCCTTTTTTTATTTTCCTTGATTTTTTTTGTCTCCTTTTGCTACCTTTGCTGAGAAACTCCCGTGATTGCAATCCTTTTTTTTTTAAAATTTCCCTTCTTTTTTTTCAAGAGCCTTTGATTTCTTTTTTTTTTTTGGGTGATTTTCCTTTTTATTTTGAGTCCCTTTTTTTTTAAAGGGAACTTAAACTAATGGTTTCTTTTTTTTATTCAGGAAGTTATTGAATCGACTACACCCCTTATTAGATCATAAGTGAGATCGACTTTTAAGATGAAGAATCATCTCTCCCCGTAGATTCGATTTTTTGCAGAAGACTCCCTCATTTAATTTAGCTGAGACCAACTTGGATTTCTTCCAGCCATGACTCCACCGATTAACTCGTGAAGTGAGGTCGACTTTTAAGACGAGGAATCGTTTCTCCTCGTAGATTCGATTATTCACAGGAGACTCCCTCACTTAATCTTTTGGTGTGGGCTTTGATTTCTTCTTTCTAGCCACCTCCTCCAATTAGATTGGAAAATAAGATCGACTTTTAAGACGAGGAATCGTTCCTCCCCATAGATTTGATTCTTCGCTAGAGACTCTCTCAGTTAATCTAGTTGGGGTTGACTTGGATTTACTCTTTCATGCAACGCCTTCTCCCATTAGATTGCGAAGTAAGGTCGACTTTTAAAACAAGGAATCATTTCTCTCCACAGATTCGATTTTTCGCAAAAGACTCCCTCACTTAATCTAGTTGGGACCGACTTGGATTTCTTTTAGCCACCACTCTACCAATTAGATCACGAAGTGAGGTCGACTCTTAAGACAAGGAATTATTTTCCCCCGTAGATTCGATTCATCGCAGGAGACTTCATCACTTAATCTTTTGGTGATGACTTTAATTTCTTCTTTCTAGTCGCGACGTCTTCCATCAGATTTACAAAGACATGGCTTCTCCACTCAAATAGTGAAGGCAAAACTTCTCCGATAGATAGCAAAGACGTTATTCATTCGATCAAACAGCGAAGACATCCAAATAAGGAAGGTATGCCCCCTCTAATCAGATAGTCAAGGCATGTTCTTCCAATCAGAAAGTGAAGGTTTGACTCATCCATTCAGATCATAAAGGCTTGACTCCTACGATAAGAGAGCAAAAGCATTTAGACTCCTCCAATCAGGCAGTAGAGATTTGACTTCTTCTATCAGACAACGAAGGTGACTCTTTCGATCAGAAAGAGAAGGCTTGGCTCATCCGATCAGACAACGAAGCAACTATGCTGATCAGAAAGCAACAGCTTGGCTTCTTCGATCAGGCAGGCATGACTCGTCTAATCAGACAATAAAGGTGACTCATCCGATCGGACAGAGCAGACTTGACCCCTTTGATCATACAAAAGCTTGACTCCTCCGATTAGGCAGTGCAGACTTGACCTCTTCGATCAGACAGAGGCTTGACTCGTCCAATCCGACAACAAAGGTGACTCATTCGATTAGACAGTGTAGACTTGGCCTCTTCTATCAGACAGCGAAGTGAGGTGAACTTTCAAAGCCAGGAATCGACTTGACATAAGGGGTTGCCTACTTGAAGGAAGATGCCTATATCGCTAATGTGAAGAAGGACGCAATCTTGCTGTTGCCCTCAACTTGAAGGCTTTTAAAAGTTTGCAACAATTTGGTAGCCATTTAAAGTCTGTTTATATGATTTGAAAATATGCTTAGTGACTTACGAGTCAACACTTTTGATAAAATGACTAGACAGTCTTTGACCTTGATGACTTAGGATTTCATTTAGTGATGTGAGAGTCAATAATTTCGTTATCTTAGGAGTGTTAAACTTTGAAGACTTGAGAGTCATGAAGTTTGATAAGTTGGAGCTTGATAAGTAGGAGCTTAGAACATTCTTGATTTTGGAATCTAGAGCTTTGATAACTTGGTAGTGTTTTAATCTTGATGTCTTGAGAGACTTGAACTTTGGTGACTTGACAGTCTACTTGGTAACATTGGGAGTTAGTAATTTTGTTGACTTAGAAGTCTTGAAGAAACAACCTTGAAGTCTTAAAAAAAAATCAACTTGGAAGTTCATGATATTTGGAGACTTAGAAATCTGAGAGTTTTACGACTTGGGAGTCTTCGCGATTTTACGACTTAAGAACCTTAAATTTTGCTGATTTGATAGTCTTTTACTTTGATATCTTTGACTTTGAAGACTTTAGAGCCTATTACATCGATGATCAAGGATCTATAAGGTTGACTTGAAAGTCTTCGATAACTTGAGGGCCAACAACTCTATTTAACTTGTAAATCTATAACTTAGATGACTTGAGAATCTTTAAGTATTAATTATTTGAGAGCTTATATCGTTGATGACTTGAGAGTCTACCATATTGATGACTTGAAAGAAGTCGAATTTACTTCAAAATTTGTAATTTTGTTGGCTTAATAGTTTGCAGGCGACTTAGAAGTCTTTGATTTTGATGGCTTGAGTCTTCCTCTATCTCTGCCTCAATCAGCATGATCCTCTCCCCCATTACTACTTTAGTTACATGATTCTCTCCCTCTCCTACTTTTTCGCCCCCTTTTTCCTCCTCTAATTATAGCTATTCAACAGCTCCCTTACTTCATCAGACCACTATATAAGGAGCTCTTCTGCAGCTCTAAAGGACACATAAACATAGAAAATCTTCTCTCCTCTTCTCCTTCTTCTTCTCTTCCTGGGCAACAGACTGCTAGACTCCATAGCTTCTCCCTCGAGTGCACGAGTGAGAAGCTCGTTGTGTTAAACCTTGGGGAGCTTTTTCGCCTTATCGATTTGCACCTGAGTCGGGCGAATTTAGCTTTCAAGTCAGTGGTCTCATCCACGACACAGTGTTTCCTCTGTCCTCACAACAGCCATTATACCAATTATTCCAATAATCTGAAAGCTAAATTACGATGGCTGCAACCCCAAAAACTCTTCCTAAACTATACAAAATTGAACCCCTTGATGGAACCAACTACAAATGCTGGTCCCAGAAATTGCTCCTCTGTTTCGAGCAATTAGAGATCGACTACGTTCTCACTACAGATCTTCCGGATGACAGCAATACCTCTACTGACGTTGAACCTTCTACTCCTGCTGTCCTGAAAACACCCTCTATCCCACTTGATGATGCCACCAAAAGAAAACTCGAAAAGGATAACAAACTGGCTAGGAGTTACCTACTGAATAATATGTCCAACCCCCTGTTTGACTTATTTATCAATTTCAAATCTGCTAAGACAATATGGACCAAATTGGACGCAAAATAAGGCTCATACGACGCCGGGAAGAAAAAAATGTGTCGTTGGCAAGTGGCTGCAGTTCCAAATTGTGGACGACAAACCAATCATGGAACAAGTTCACACCTACGAGAATCTATATGCCGAGGTTCTGGCTGAAGGAATGAAGATGTGCGAAATTCTTCAAGCTAACGTATTGATCGAGAAGTTTCCACCATCTTAGGGTGATTACAGAAACCATCTCAAGTATAAGAAGAAGGATCTCACGTTGCAAGAACTGATTAGCCACATGCGGACTGAAGAGGTAAACCGATTGAACGATAAGATGTCTTCTTTTTTGATAAATTCTGTTAATTCTAACTTGGTTGAATCTGCTGTGCCAACGAACAAAGACAAGTTCAAAGGCAAAAGAAAGCAATTCTAGAAGCCAAATCTAAGAAACCAGAATGCTGCCAACAAGAAAATTCAGAAGCCCAAGGTAAAGTGTTATGTGTGCGGCAAACCCGAACATAAGGCCGATCAATGCAATCAGTGAAAAAGGTCAAGTCAAGCCGAACAGAAGTCCTCAACACCTACTGTCAACATTGCTGAAGTCGAGAACAATGAGATAATATGTGCAGCCACCACGTTAGAGGCGAATCTGGTGCACAACCTGGCAGAATGGATTCTGGACTCTGGAGCTTCAAGACACTTCTCTGCCAACAAAGAGCTCATGATCGATTTTGAAGAAGTTGCTGATGGACAATGCGTTTACATGGGCAACTCATCTACAGCCGCTGTCAAGGGTAAAGGGAAGGTTCTACTTAAGTTTACTTCTGGAAAATTGTTGTCTTTAAGTAATGTCTTATTTGTCCCTTCCCTTCATAGAAATTTAGTTTCTAGTACCCTTCTTGATATTGCTGGACTGAAAATTGTGCAAGAAGCTGGTAAAGTTGTTATCATGCAAAATGGGAACTTTGTTGGAAAGGATTATCGTAGTGGGGGGTTACTTGTTCTAAATGCTGCTGCACAAGTTAATAATGAAACTACTGCTAATTCTGTTTATGTTGCTGAGTCTGTTGACTTATGGCATGGTAGGCTTAGACATGTTAATTTTGCTTCATTGAAAAGGCTTAGAAGCATGCGATTAATTCCAAATGCAAATACTGAAAATTATTCTAAGTGTCCTGTCTGTGTTGAAGCAAAATTTGCCAAGAAGCCGTTTAAATCAGTAACTACCAGAAAAATAGATTTGTTGGAACTTGTGCATTCAGACTTAGTAGACTTTAAGAACACAATGAGTAAGGGTGGAAAGAAATGGCATATCACTTTTTTAGATGACTACTCTAGGTATACTAAGGTCTACCTCCTCAACTCTAAAGATGAGGCTGCGGAAATGTTCTTAAAGTACAAAGCTGAAGTTGAAAATCAGTTAGACTGAAAAATTAAGAGACTTAGGTCAGACAGAGGTGGGGAATATGGCACGAATTCCTTGACTGGTTTTTGTGAAAAAAATAGGATAATACATGAAATTAGTGCCCCTTACACGCCTCAGCAAAATGGTATTGCTGAACGGAAAAACCGCACCATTAAAAACATGATGAATGACATGCTTGTAAGTTCTGGATTATCTGATAATATGTGGGGGGAAGCTGTCTTGACTGCCTGTTTTATACTCAATAGAGTTCCGCACAAGAAGTTAGATATGACCCCATATAAATTATGGAAAGGATATGTCCCTAACTTGAATTACCTGAAAGTGTGGGGGTGCTTAGCCAAAGTTGCTTTACCTAGTCATAAACATTCAAACATTAGCCCCAAGACCTTTGATGCTATTTTCATTGGTTATGCTCAAAATAGTGCTATAGATTTATGTCATTATCGGATTTCTCTATTTCTGAGTATAGGGATGCTGAATTTTTTGAGCATGTTTTCCCTTTGAAAAAGGATGTGCCTAATATTGTGTCTAATGTCATGCCTGAATGTGTGAACTTGCCTGCTTCTAGCTTTAGTGTTAGAGACTTAGCAACTGAACCTAGAAGAAGCAAGAGACAGAGGACTAAAACTAGTTTTGGCCCTGATTTTATCACTTCCTTTTTAATACAAGTCCTTGAGAGCTTTGATGTTGATGCATTAACCGATGAGTTTGTGTCTCTGTTCTTACTTGAGGAAGATCCTAAAACCTACCAAGAGGCTATGAGGTCTATAGATGCTACCTTTTGGAAAGAAGCTATTAAGAGTGAAATAGATTCCCTTGAGTCAAACAAAACTTGGGAGCTGACCTTCTTGCCTAGGAAATCTTTCTCATTCTTCTTTTCCTTTTGTGTGCCATTAGTGGGGGATTGTTGGAGTAATGCCACCCCAAAAAGGTGTTTACTTACTTACTTTTTTTCTCTCTTTTGTTGTCCCACATGGAACTTTTGGGAGTAGTTTGAAGAGTTTATATATCCCACTCTCCTTGCGCTTGTTGAATAACTAGAAGCCATATTTTAAGGGGGTTGAGGGGACTTAGGCTACCACACGCGTGCGCGCCGCCGCCACCTGTCCTGTCCGGGCTGGGCGCGGCGTCGACTGTAGGACTTACTGATTATAATTTTTAGAGGAATTCTCATTGGACTGATTGCGTATCAACTGTCGTAATCGTAATTGTTAGTTCACTGAGTCTTCCTCTATCTCTGTCTCAATCAGCATGATCCTCTTCCTCATTACTGCTTCAGTTACATGATTCTCTCCCTCTCCTGCTTTTCCGCCCCCTTTTTCCTCCTCTAATTATGGCTATTCAACAGCTCCCTTGCTTCATCAGATCACTATATAAAGAGCTGTTCTGCAGCTCTAAAGGACACAGAAACATAGAAAATCTTCTCTCCTCTTCTCTTTCTTCTTCTCTTCCAGAGTAATAGACTACTATACTCCATAGCTTCTCCCTTGAGTGCACAAGTGAAAAGCTCGCTGTGTTAAACCTCGGGGAGCTTTTTCGCCTTATCGATTTACACTTAAGTTGGGCAAATTTAGCTTTCAAGTCAGTGGTCTCATCCACGACACAGTTTTTCCTTTGTCCTCGCAGCAGCCATTACACCAATTATTCCAACAAGGATAACATATAATTTATAAAAGGAGGTGCACATCCCCTACATCATGCCTTAGTATGTCCAATCTGTAAAAGGTAGAGCACATCTAATATGCCATGCCCTATTATCAACATGTACTCTCTAGACATAAGGAGCACAAGAATAAGAAACTCGATAATTGCGTGGGGTTCTTAGCATCCAGACCTATGGATCATCAAATATGGAAAACACATTGAGATAGGTAAAAAAAAAGCCACCAGTAGTGCTCTCACAATCCTCATAACCCCGTCCCTCAAAAAAAAAAAAAAAAACCCTTAGTATTCCCCCCTTCTTTGTCTAATTTCAGATTGTGATTGGGTCATGTGCCTCTTTCGCAATAGATACCTGGCATTGCAACCGTTCGACCTCTTGCCCAATAAACATCAAACATTATTTTTTTAACAAGCAAGCAAAAACTTGCATTAGAAGGACCTTAAGCAGGCGTCAGACAAATAGGAAAGCATAGTTGAAACCTATGAATATATTATGCATGGCTTTCTTTACAAAAACATGACTTATGCCACACTAAACAAAGAGTTTAGCTCCAAAGACAAAAATTATAGTCTACTAAAGACACGCCTTCTTCAACCATATTTATACTCATCAAACATAACTATTCTAAGAAGTCAACAACCTCCACAAGAATTTTTCCCTGGAAAATGAAAGGAAATTCATTCATCAACGTGATGAATATGCAGAATAGGTAAAGAGGTTCCAACATTGACAATGGGCAAAAAGCTAAGTTCTTGGAGGGGAAAAAAAGTCAGTTTGTTAAGACATAAACACAATTACACAAGGAGCTAGATGTGCAAAACGATTACCTTAATGCACAAGGATGATAGCAGCAACTCAGGAAAGAGTTTTGAACAAAATTTTAACACATAATCATTTCATTTGGGAAGAGCATTATTGCTGAAACAATAGTGTTTTCCCCACCAATTGAGAATTACATAATTTAGACGAAATATTTTCCTTAGGGAACTCATACATAAACTATCTAACAACTCCCAGCCATACATTTACAATGACGGGGAATACTAACTTAGCAGTTTTAAAAACAACTTTCCAACACTCTCCCATGCACTTCGTGGTGTGGGGATTTCTTAGCACAATCGCTTAGTAAAAGCTCCTTGTGTAAGGTTTTAGCATAGGGAAGTTTATGCACCTAGGGCTGGCCATCATACGAAATTGCTATCATCAATTAGTGTAAAGTTGTTAGATGGCATCTTCATTGGACGCAATGTGATTAGGATCTACGAGGATCAATTACCTAATGGCTAATGCATTTTGGATGGTAAAGTGATGGGATTCCAATTATTACTTTACCATATTTGGTTACAAGTTAATCATCTAGTCATACTGAATAACTTTATCAAAACCCCCTATCCCTTTTATCTTTACATCACAGGCTCTTTAAAATGCCACTCCAGGCTCTCATTTTCTCTCTTCTCTAGTCAAATTTAAATTTCTCGAATTTCTAACCACGGAACCAAACTTATAGCAAAAGATTGAAGGGTGGCCACTGCACTCATCAGCTCTTGCTTTTGGTTTTCTTATTGACTCCTAATCGAATTGTAGTCAGCTATTAAAAGAGGGGGCAGGGGAGGCTATTGGTGATCGTGACAGGTGAGAGAAAGGAATATGATAAAGACTAGATCTAAGTAATTTTTCAAGAGAGAGGATGGTGGAAGGTTTGTGTTTTAGCTCAAGTCTACTACTTAGCTATCTGATTGGACCACGAGAAGCTTTGCACAACCGGTTAAGAAACCTACAAAGGAACTATGCACAGAGGGAATGATTCTACCTCTAGCAGAGCCTCCAACACTCAAGACAACAAAGGAAAGAACGTATGAAGCAAGAGTACGTTTAGAATTAAGTAGAACGGCCTAGTGATGCTTTCAGTAATTCCCAGATCAGTTAGAGTTACTTACTCTACGGGATGATCATAGCTTGCTTATATAGGGGTTTCGCCAAATCCTGAGGTGTAGCTTGCCACTCTCTCATTAGACGAGTATTGTCTGTTTTCTAATCAGCTTCCTCCTTCAAGATTATTGCCTTTTACTATGAGATACACAGATATTTATCTCTTCCCCATGGCATTTCGGAAGTCATATTGATTATGACCATCATAATTAGGCATGGTATCTCATTGGGCTTCTCTTCGGACGTTAGTCCAAGGCCCAATGGCAGCACTTATCTAAAACAGTTGGTAATGTATTGTACATACATTATGATTATAGATAGGATAGAAACAAGAATAAACTGATTGCGGTGGGGAAAGGAGATATCCAAGGCATAAATTTGGACTGATTTTCTTTTTCCTTTTTTCCCTCCCGTTCTTTTAAGGGGGGCATATGACTTTTATACTAGCCAGATGATGGAAACCATTCTTGACATTTTAATAAATTTAGTTTACACATGGTGTACGTAATTACTGCAACTTCGATTACAATGGAATTTTGATTATAAATCTTGTGTATAACTAGACGTGGTAATGTAATATTGTCACTATTACATGGTTGTGATTATGGTTCCATCAAACTAAATGGTCAATCAAGATCTACAAGCAAAAATCAAATTATAAACCCCAAAAAAAATCACGCTAGATTGGTTTTCTGAAAACACTAAACAACGGATATCTCTTGTTAATGTACACTTTCATAATTGCAATTTACAACTTATAATATTCAGAGCAATTGACAGTTGACACTTTAGTACTCTACGGTATGGGAACTGAACAAAGCAGTCCAAAATTTGTTAAAATAATATTTAATACCTAAGATCTCAAAAGATGAACAATTTAGTCCTTGTCATTACAAGAAGTTCCAGAAAGTATGTATTTACCCCCAAAAATAGGATACTTTTATCAATTTATGACTTTTAGTTGCCCTTAGTTTTAGGACAACTATTTTTCGGCCCCTATCTTTTTGAAATAATTCTGGGGTAGCCTATATTTTTGGACAATAGATTCTTAGGTCCTTTTTCTTATTATTTTGGCCTTGAACTCTTAAAAATTTTCAACTTTGGCTCAAATGAGGTAGTTTTAGTAATTTTGCTTTTTTTTGGGCTTTTTCGACAAATATGCTTGTTTTAAATGATTTAACTTCTTATAATTATTTTGCTAGCACTAGTCATCACAATCTACTGCTTATATCATGAATATTATATTTTTTGTGATTATAGGTCCATCATGCTTAGCCAAAAAAATAAAGTTTTAGTTAGAGAGCTTTCACCATTACCTGAATTTAGTCTGCACTGGATCCTAATATTCCTCTTACTTCCAGTTTATAGAGATTGTTAATCTCAACCACACTTGCTTTAGATCGGGCACAATATAGATCTGTTTCATTTTCCATCTTAGGCTATAGTCACTAATCAACCTTTATTTTAAAGGATAGTGAGACTTTAATCAAGAAATTATAATATTTAAGACATGAGGTTTGATTAAATAACGCTCCTTACTGGGAAACTTCTTCTATTGAAAGTTTAAAAGTGGAAATATTACAATGGGAGGATTGAAGAGGGACTTAAATAGTTAAGATTATTATAGATGCTTGCTCATAGAGAAATAGAAATACAATGACTTCTCTTCTACTCAAGTAGTCTCAAATGACCGCGTCCCTTCTCAGCATTCACCCTCTCCTTTTACAGAGGAGATAGACTATATAGGATGCCCTAGTAGCTACAGTACACACACAGATATAAATGATTTCACATGGCTACAGTACACTGCATTATTTTACTGACTTGACGCTTGACAAAACAACACATAATTAATAGTGTAACAACTTTTCAAAGCATTTAGTATTAACAAGACTAGTCATCTATATTGAGATTCTGCATGTTTTCATCTCTAATAATATCTTCCAGTTCATCATTATTCAGATAATCATCAAAGTTTTCATCAAGTTAAGGATGCTCTAAATTACTTTTTTCGAATAATTCATGTAGATATTTTTTTCCTTTTTCTGATATGAATTTTCCAACTCTAACACCAAAGAGATAATCAAAGACATCTTCTGAAGTAGCTCCTTCTATCTTCATATATTTGTTGAACTATTCTCGTAGTGCAATCGTATTTCTCCTTGTTCAATTAATGCCCACATTTGATAATAAATATTATAAAGACCAATGACTCTTGCTACAGTAGGATCATTAAGTACTTCTTGTAGGTTTGAAAACCATTCCTATCATTGATCATTGGGATCATTTAAATCAACTAATTAAACAAGATAATGAGGTGATTTTGCTTTTTCATTTTTATAGTCAATCACTGCGGAATGTAATTCGTTGTATAGGCTTCTATTGTATGAGATTTTTGTTGAACGATTAGGAAATCTGAGAATCCAATGGATCCTTTTAAACATGCACTGTTAAAATTTAGTTAGTTTTGAGAAGAATGGATACTTCAGATCTAGGATCTTCACAAGGTAAGCTATCATTCCATATTCTCAAGCTTTCATGATGGGGTTGTCTGGAAAGATTGAATTTGCGGGGAATCCAACACCACCAACTTCGATTTATCAGGGAGAAAATCATATCACTCCCAACTATCGTAGGAATAATTGTGAAAGTGGTCGATGCAAGTTGTATACCGATCGTTGAACCAGTGTTCTTAAACATTGGGAAGTTATTTTTTCTAGAATATGCTTTTGTAGGATAATTTGTCCATCTTTTATTGCCAGACTTAAGAATTCAATTTCTTATTCAGTATAAATGTATTTATTTTTACCAAGGATAATGTCATGATCGATGCGTCTTCGTGTGACAGCAAGAACATAATCCTTCTGTTGTTCTATGGTTTTGGAAAAGACACGGATATCATCGATGTAAACTAGACAACAGTGATTAAGTTCTTCGAGGATATTATACGTTTTTTGAGGATATTTTAGGAGCATTTTTAAGACCAAATGATATTACTATCCGTTCGTAATGCATTTGAGGGGCACTAAAAGCAGTTAAAGGAATACTTTCTTCATCCATTCTTATCTGTCAATATTATCATTAAGCTTTTTATAATTAATTATTATTCTTGTTTTTCCTCTTTTTTCTTCAGTATGGCTTCTTACCATATAAGCGGGACTTGTATGAGGATTCCTACTATTTCTAATTAATCTTTTATCTAGAAGTTCTTTAATCAGTTTTCAAATTCTTGGAAGTATATGTGCACCATTTGTTTAACTCAAATAATAGTGTATGAATTTAGCAACGTAATTTTTGCAAATGTCTTATTTTCATCCCTAAATTTGAGAGGATTATCAGAGTAGAGTTCTTTGCACACTTGCTCTTGTTGTTCCATAATATGCTCTTTAATGGATAACACTATTAGTGAGATTATTAGTGTCATCTCATGTTGTGTAGGTATTACTTTCTCATCACGCTAACTGCATGTAAACTCAATCTTCTAATGAATGTAAGCCTTATTTAACTTATCAATGGGAATTAGGTGACAATTTATTGTGAATATTATTTGGTTTATGATCTGATAACACATAACAAAGAATAAAGATCAGTATCTTTATCAAAATACTATAATAGAGTACTTTGCACCTGGACACTTCCAACATGGATATGCATATACTTTTTATCTTTTTTATGCTTAATGATATTTTGCAAATTAATGAAATTAACTTCTCTGACATCATGCTCACAGTTTTTCAATTCTAGATCTCATTCCATCATTTCGCATACGTACTTACCCTTCAATTGAAAGATGAGTTTTTGATAGATCATATCTTTCTTAATTATGGGAAGGACCAAATCTCCTTTGATATTTTCATTCTTATTATCTACAATAGATTCTTCTCCTTGACGGTTGCAAAGACTAATTGAACTACTTTTCATTATATGACTAGTTTCTTAACGATCACTTTCTTCATATTCATCCTCTAATACAATTTGAACATTTCCCTTGTTTTTCAAGACTAGATATAGTGCTTCTTCTTTGGTAATAAGCTTGTTATTCTTCCTATTTTTGCATTCATTTGCATAATGATCCACTTCTCCACACGTCCAATACTTACAATTGTTTTTCCCGGTAGGACAATAAGCAGGTTTTCTAAAAAAATTTCATTTTTTAGGGCTTAGTTTGTTATAGTACTTTCTTTTATATTTCTCTCACTTTTGCTTGTTAAAGCTCTTTTTTTGTTTATAAAGTTTTCTTTTCTTCTCTTCTCAAGTTCATTTCTCCATTGGTGAGAAACCACTAGAAATTGCTTCTTTATTTCTTTTGTTTTTGAAGATCAAGAAATTGACCATTGACCCATTTTCTTAAATAAGAGATTCTTCTACCAAAGACATTAATGACATCTACTTTTCAAGCCATGTGATGTATTTTTCATTACCTGCAGAATCTACCGGAAATGACAATTTGTCATAAAACATACCAAAATTGGTTTCATTATGCTCAATTCTGTAATAGTATTGACTAAATTCAGTAATATAATTTTTCAGATATCTAATGTCGCAAAGCTCAATGTTAAATTAATCTTCCTTTGCCACTATCTAGTCTTTTCTTCGCAATCAAATTTAGCTCCGATAAATTCAATTTCAAGTTCCTTACACAATTTTTTGAACATAGCAACTGTTATTATCATCATTCTTAATACAGTTCATCTAGTATTCAAATTCAAGACAATATTCGTACCCCTTTTTCGATTGATAAATATTTCTTCTCTATTCCGAGTTTTATCGATGTTTAAGATATAATCTGTTTGCCTAATTGAGGTAAGGCTAATTTATTCAAATGATGTGGTTTTATTTCCTTGGAGTGAACCCAAGAGAAAAGTTGGTTGTACCCCTGATTAGAACATATCTAGGCCTCACAAAATGGGTACTTCTTCTAGAAGAATCACATAATTCTTCAGGTTTATGAATAATATTGTTAACTATATCGGAGTCCATTTCATCTGTGTTGAGTTTTTCTCCAATCTCATTGATTTCATCGTCAAATATTATTTTATCATTTTTTTTTATCTAGTTTCCTTTTAATCTCTTCTAAGTGAACAATATCCAGATCTTCTAGTTTAATCAAGTTCATCTGTTGATATATTTCTTCTTCCAACTGAATGTTATTTGTATCTTCATTATTATCAGATAACACATCCTGTTTTTTAACTATTGAGCCTATGATTTTGTTTAACTCTTTTGAGTTTTGTTCTTTATCAAACATATTTTATAATTCCTCAAGATTTATACTGCTTATACTCCATCTTTTTCTTCTTTTTCTACCTTTTTAGATAATTTTTTAGTTGATTTTTCTCCTATTTCTTTTTGAATTTTGTATATTACAAAGGAAATGAATTTTTATTTAGGTTTTCAAAAGGATATTTATGCTAAAATGAAGTATTAAGAGTTAAATCAAATTTTGCACTATATTTAATTTCATTAATTAAAAAAAGATGGATAACAGACAATTACTTTCTTATCTCCTTAATTTCAGTCTTAATTTTCACTAATTTTGCTTTTAATTGTAAAAATTTAACTATAAAACTATATATGTGATATAGTTTAATTGCAGTGCTATTGAAATGGCTCCTTTTGGTGAGTGTACAATACGTGAATAATTAAGAGCAAAACAAGTGGATGAGAATTCAAGTATTAAATGCAGTTAATTCTCTTTATTAACTATTAATTAGCTTAATTATCTTAATTGTTATTGGCCACATAACTCTGATGTCAATTGAAAGAAGGCATCAAATAGTACTTATGAGAGAAATACACATGCGCAAACTCAAACTTTTTGAAAGTCAGTTTTTAAGCAATGGGATGAGATATGCAAATATAAAAAGTTATGGGTATTATACATAAATAAAAAAATAATAGAATTGGTCCTAAAAAAGTTTGCATAACTTTGGGGATTCCTTCTGTTACTTACCTCATAAGTCAAAATACCTTATAATTAGTTTTAAAAACAGAGGGTTTTTAAAATAATTTACACAAAACTGAAGGTGCCTTTGTATAAGTTTTTGTACTTTTATAATTTTATTATATTTTGTTGATTTTTTTAAGAAATTATACGCTATTGATAAGTTTGTGCACCTTTTAATGATTATAATCATATTATAATTGTTATTGGAACTTAATTAAAGTAGTAATTGATAACACATATATGGCGCAAAAGTTCTTAGAACACCAAAATAATGGTTAAACACAAAAAAATATCTTTCTTTGGGGTCACAAAAATTTCTAGAATGCCAAAACCTATAATATTTAGAATTTCTTATCAAGTGAAGCACTAAATTTTTCATACATTAAAATATCAAGGTATTAAATTATTATTTTTCATAATCTTTTGGATTGCTTAGTTTAACGACCATATCTTAGGGCAGCAAAGTGTCAATTTATCGGTACAAAAATATTAATAAGCTCATCCTTCTTAAACATGTCAATTCATTCTAACAAATACCTCAATTCAAAATTGAACCCTTACCAAATAAAAATTTCAGGATGGCATGCTTGGATATCATGAAACAACTTCTCTTTTTAAAGATCACAACAATCATTGAGCTTTCAAACTCTATAGGGCTTTCACTTGTGATTTTTTAGGTGACTTCTCTCCCGTGGAAGTGATCATTATAGGCCTTATGATACAAGGGGGAAAGTCTACCTCCGAGCAATTTCAGTAATTTTGAGTATCTTTTACCTTTTTCATTACAAGCTACTTCCTTAGATATTTTGACAATTTTAACTAAAAGGGGTAGATGAACATGTAGTTTCTTATTCCTGGTGGGAAAGGAGGAATATTGTTATATAGTATATATCACACTAAGACTACCTTTGGGAAGAACTGATATATGAATGGAATTAATCCCCAATTACTCTCTCTCCCCCCTCCCCTCTCTCTTTCTCTCTCTTACTCTTGCAATCTCAATGTGCTCCTAAAATTATGATTCTGTAGGTTCATCAAAGCGCCCATTCTCTCTTCAATAGAGTAGCTTCCTTGTAGCTATATCACTGGTATCTGAGCCTTACATTCTTAGGTGAATAGCAGAAACACTAAACCCCCAAATTTGGCGCATCCTCGTTAGATAGTAGCCATGCAAGAAGCTATGGAAACATTAATGTAGGAGTAACAATACGGGATTTTGGAGCAACTCACTAAGAAAAATCAAAGGATCGAAACATGACAACAACAAATGATGACTCAGTTAATGGCACAACTCTGTCTTCAGAAAGTGAAAGCCGATAGTCGGGGTAGGGTGGGGAATGAGCTAAGGTTGTTCATCAATATACAATTCAACCCTAAGGTTGAGTTCCTAGCTTCGAAGCAACTGATCCTAAGGGTTGAATCAAGAAATGCAGATATTTCACTTTGTGTCGAATCACATGTGATCAAAAGGTAGATTTGGCCTCACTCCACTTAAAAGGGCAAGCTGAAGTATGGCTTGAGAGGTACATTCTAGGAGACGTAATGTTACTTTTGGGAGGAATTAATGGTGGATTGCTCCAGGTTTAGAGACAACTTGGGGAGCAACGTGGTGGAGGATTTCAATCATTTGTAGCAAATTAGGTCACCGGATGAGTACCTGGCCAAATGTGAGGAGCACAAGGCTTTACTTCCAGTAAGGAATCCCACTGCATTTGAAACATAATTCCTTGAGAGTATTATTGGCAGCAAGAAACTTGCGATTAAATCATTTATTAGAGCTTTTAGCCCCTATACGCTATGTAATGCCATGGAGTATGCTAGGCTCCAAGAGGAGACTACTCAAGCCTTGAAAATACCCCCTGATAGAACCCTTAAATAGATCTCGCTCAATCATTGAAAACTCTTACTCCCAACACCAAATCTTCAAAACAAAACCCCACATATGGATGGATCAAGCTCTAAGGGCCTCTTGAATACTCCCACTTGTCAAAGGGCCACTAAGTTTATTCCTGCTGTAGTAAGGGCAGAAAAGATATCTAAGGGATTATGTCATTACTATGACCAACCTTTTGAAGGAGGGCACAAATGTGGAAGTAAGGGAACCCAATTGTTCTTGGTGGAGGTGCCTGGAGAGGACAACATTGCAATGGTCACAAAGAAATTTGATGGGAACTTAAAATTTGATTCAAAAGAGGTTCAACCCAATGAATCTGTGAATGCCATGAGTGGCAGTCTGGGGTTCCACACAATAAGGTTGAATGGACATTATGGGAAGAAAACATTACACATTTTGATTAACTCGAGTAGCACTCACAATGTTTTGGACATAGAGTAAACCAAGAAGTTAGGTTGCAGGTTGGGACTAACTAGGGAGCAACTAGTTACCATAGCTAATGGGAATCAACTTTCTTGCCAATATATATGCAGGAACTATAGATGGAATCTACAGAGAGTTTGCTTCGGATATATTGTTGACTCCTTTATGAGGATGTGAGGTGGTATGAGGCATACAATGGCTGGCAACCTTAGGTACCATTAAATGGAACTTCAAACAGCTAAAAATGGAGCTCACCTATCTGAATACGGTTCATGTTTTGAGAGAACTAAATGCCAAAAAGATACAGGTCATATCAAAAAGTTAGTTACCTGAAGCACTCTTGAATGCTACCTAATTATGAATGCTACAAGTGGTTGCCAGTTTTGTAACAGCAATAGCCTCCAGAGAAGCTTCAACTCCTGCTCCCATGCAAGTTGTTTAGGATAAGGATACTGATATCTTTCAAAAGCCTAATTTTTACCACCTACTAGGACACCATTTGACCATAGTATCCCCCTCAAATGTGGCACTTCATCAATCATCATCAGGCCCTATAGGTATCCCCTGAAGCACAAAGATGTTATTGAGAAGTTAGTTCATGAAAGGCTAGAAAAAGGGGTAAAATTCAACTAAATGCAAGCCCATTTGCTTCCCAGTGGTCTTAGTGGGAAAAAAAGATGGATCCTAGAGGCTGTGTGTTGACCAAAGTGAGTTAAACAAAAACACTAACAAGGATAAATTCCCAATTCCCAATTCCAGTCATAGAAGAGTTATTAGATGAACTAGGTGGTTTTACTGTTTACTCTAAGATTGACATGAGGTCTGACTACCACCAGATCAGAATGCAAGAAGATGAGGTGTTCAAAACTGCCTTCAACACTTATTCAAGGCACTATGAATTTTTGGTTATGCACTTTGGGCTAACTAATGCTTTAGCAACTTTTCAGAGCGTAATGAATCATGTATTTCAAGCATTTTTGGGGAGATTTGTGATGTATGTAGCCTAGGGGATGCCAAGAATGAAGATAAAAGATGGGAAAGATAGAAAACCAAACCAAGCAAAAACAAGTAGCTCTAACCGGTTTTGGAAGATAGAATGCAACCCTCTTATCTAGGATAAGCCAATGGCGCCACCTAGAAGAGAAGTTGGGCTATTCCTCCTTCACTTATGGATACAGAATTAAATCACCACCATAAGCAAGAAGAGGAACCTAGAAGAACACCACTTGACCTAGCCAATTCAAGCTAAAGCAACTAGGAATTTCAAAGAGAGAGTAAACACTCACTTTCTTTTGTATTTCAAATTCAAGCTGCCTTCTTACATTCCTAAAGGCCCCTTATATAGGAGGGAGCCTCAAAATTCAGATTACAAGGGGTACAAACCAAGCCAATCGGACCAAGACAAAAGAGGAAGCACAAAAAGCAAGAAAAGTACAAAAGGTGATGTTGACAGTTGCTGGCAGCTTTCCAGTTTTGCAGGGTCTAATTCCAGCAGCCATATCTCCCTTTCCACTTACCCAAATTGGCTCCAACATACCTTAATAGAAAGCTTAGAAAGTGCTCTTTCATGTGACTACTTTTGGAGCTCAGTTGGTGCAGCCGTTCAGGAGTTATGAGCAGAACAAGTGAGATGATGCAGTCTGACTTCCGAAAAACACCTTTAGAAGTTTTCTCTCTTTTAGCCTCCTTGGGGCACGTTTGACTCTGTTTTCTTTTCCCACCCTTTTAGCCAACTCAAAAAGGGATCTAGGTTTCAAAATTCCAGGTTGTTAGGAGGACTTTAGGTTAGGGAAATTGGGCTTCCAAAACCGGGTACAATCTGGCCTGGAAGAACAGTTTGGGCAGTTGGGCTTTAGCAAAGGGTTTGGGTGGGCAAATGACATCCAAATGGGATGAAACTTGATTTATTGGGCAGCTAACTCTCCCATCTTTCCAGGAACACTAAAAGTTTGGCTTTAAAGCCTCAGGACATCAGGTTACCAAGGTCAGAAACTCGGGCCATGCGCAGGATGAACCCGGTAGAATGCAAGTGATCATCTCTTGATTGATTTCTAGTCCTTGGAAAGCCTTTATGACCTCTTGAGCTAGAAGAACCCCTTGGGGCTGATCCCCATCATCCCCCCAGCTTGGAAAGAGTTTGTCCTCAAACTTGGTAGCTCTTCTTCTTCATCAAAGTAGGGCCTCAAATCGGCTACATTGAGTTTCTCACTAAAGTAAGCTAAGGGCCGGCCTTCTTGTGATAGGACCGCCCCTATGCCCACTCCTGAAGCATCACACTCAACCTCAAATATCTTGGAGAAGCTTGGAAGAGCAAGTATGGGTGCACTAGTGAGCTTCTCCTTGACATCTTCAAAGGCGGCTTGGGCCTTTTCATTC
This sequence comes from Carnegiea gigantea, assembly GCA_029747015.1. Taxonomy (NCBI): domain Eukaryota; kingdom Viridiplantae; phylum Streptophyta; class Magnoliopsida; order Caryophyllales; family Cactaceae; genus Carnegiea; species Carnegiea gigantea. Next base: position 20,897 of record JAKOGI010003525.1, on the reverse strand, counting down.
CACTCAAACTTCTTGGACTTGAGTATCTCGGTCAAAGGAGCCATGATTGTGCTAAAATTCTTGACAAACCTCCGATAGAAAGAGGCTAGGCCATGAAAACTTCTCACTTGGTGGATAGATGAAGGAACCGGCCATTCTCGGATGGATTGGACTTTGCTCTCATCAACTTGTATCCCGTGGGCCGAAACAACATACCCAAAGAAAACAACTTGGGGAGAGAAGAAGTGACACTTCTCCAAGTTGCCATACAACTTCTCTTGGGAGAGAACTTCAAGAACTTGTTGGAGGTGATTAGCATGCTCCTTCTCACCTTGGCTATAAACCAAGATGTTATCGAAATAGACCACCACAAACCTTCCAATGAAAGGCTTGAGGACTTGATTCATTAGACGCATGAAAGTGCTTGGAGCATTAGTAAGGCCAAATGGCATGACTAACCATTCATATAGTCCCCCTTTGGTCTTGAAGGTCGTCTTCCACTCATCCCCTTCATAGATTCGAATTTGATAGTAGCCACTCCTAAGATCAATCTTAGAGAAAACGGTGGCCCCATGCAACTCATCAAGTAGGTCCTCCAACCTAGGGATGGGATAGCAGTACTTAATAGTAATCTTGTTGATAGCCCTACTATCCACACACATCCTCATGCTTCCATCCTTCTTTGGAACCAATAAGGCCGGAACGGCACATGGACTCAAACTCTCCCGAATCATTCCTTTGGCCAAAAGTTCATCCTCTTGTCTTTGGATTTCTTGGGTTTCTTGTGGGTTCATTCTATAGGCCGGTTTATTTGGAAGGGTGGATCCGGGAATGAGGTCTATCTTGTGTTGGATGGTCTTTTGAGGGGGTAGGCCATGAGGTATTTCTTGTGGGAACACATGATCATAGGTTTGGAGAATAGGGATTAGGAGGGGGTGGGAATGAGTGATAGTTTCGGTTTTCTCTAGGCCAAGTAAAAGCCATTCCTTGAATGATTCAAACTCATGGTCTTCGGCCTTGAGGAGGTTGGAGAGGAGGATGTCTTTTTGTGGGGTTTCTTTTGGCTTGAGGAGTTGGGAAGGACGAATGGGGGTTAGGGTGATTTTCTTGTGGTCTAAGATGAAGGAATAGGTGTTCATTTGGCCATCATGCATAACATTTCTATCAAAAAGCCATGGTCTACCAAGAAGTACATGACATGCATCCATGGGAATCACATCACACCAAATCTCATCCTTATAGTTCTTTCCAATGCTCAAAGTAACTAAGCAACGGGATGAAACATGAATACCTTTGCCTTGGTTGAGCCATTGAATGGCGTATGGAAAGGGGTGTGGAGATGCCGTGAGTTGAAGCTTGTCCACCAAGGTCTTGGATGCCACATTGGTGCAACTCCCTCCATCGATGATGAGAGAACATACTTTGCCTCCTATGGTGCACCTTGTGTGAAAGATGGCCTCCCTTTGTTCGTTCCCATCTTGAGTAGCCAACCCACTCAAAGCTCGCCTAACCACCAAGAGTTCCCCTTCATCCGGACCCTCCTCTACTTCTTCTAGGGCCTCATTCAAGTACAACTCCTTCTCTTCCTCCATTTCTTCCTCAAAAGATGCTTGGTACTCGGCTAGGGTGACCACTCTCTTGTTTGGACATTCGGATGCAATATGTCCAAGGCCTTGGCACCTAAAGCACCTCCTTGTCTCCTTTGGTATTGTGGACATTTGAGGGGCTGTTTTGGGGACCGAAAGGGGAGGAGGTTTCGGGTTTGGAGGGTTAAAGGGCTTTGGCGTGGTGTATGAAGGCCTTTGAGGAGTGTAGGCACGATTTGTGGTTTAAAGGCTTCACTCTTTCCCTTAGTCTTCTTTTGTAGTTCCACCTTGTGAGCTAGAGAACTTAACTCATCAAGGGTGGTGTATGGGTGTAACTCCACTACATGGGCTATCTTCTCATCCAACCCACAAAGATACCTCACCAAAGTTTGTTCCTCATCCTCTTTAAGGTCACATTTTATGATCAATTGCTCAAACTCCCTTGTATATTCCTCCACACTTAAAGACCCTTGTCTCAAATGGTGAAGTCTAGAAAAGTTCTCTTGAAGGTAGTGAGATGGAAGGAACTTCTCTTTGAGTTTCTCTTTCATTTTCCTCCAAGTTTTAATCTTCCCCTTCCCCTTCCTAGCCCTCTTAGATAAAACATTAGCCCACCAAGTAGAAGCATACTTTCGAAGTTTAAGGGCTACTAGTTTTACCTTCTTTTCATCGGGGATGTCCTTGTAATCGAACACTTTCTCCACGGTTTGTAGCCAATCCAAGAACTCATCCGGATCAAGCTTGCCTTCAAACTCGGGAATGTCAACCTTGAAGTCGTTGAAGCCACCTCCATGGTGCCTTCCTTGCCTCCTCGAGCCTCTATTAGCTCCACTTTGAGATCCAAATGGGTTGAGATCCGAATCACTCTCTTCCGGGTCACTAGATTCACTTGGAATAGGTGAATCCCTCAAGTTGTTTCCCTTTTCTCTCATGAGTTTTTGAAGTTGGGATTGCAAATACTTAACTCTAGCTTCCATTTCGGCCTTTTCTCTCAAGGCTTGCTCGGCTATTTGTTCGGAAGTACGGCTAGAGGACATTACGTGTAAGCCTTGTGAACGAAAAGAACGAAAATAGGCTGAAAAGGAGGTGGCACGGTCGTGCCTTTAGGCACGGGTAGGCCGTGCCAACTTGCTGTCAAAGGGTGAAAAGTGGCTGGAAAGACAGTGGCACGGTCGTGCCCTTAAGCACGGGTAGGCCGTGCCAAAATGCTGTCGAGTGCGGGTGAAGAAAGGCCGTTTTGTGGTTTGTGTTTGAGAAATGTGTTTGGGGTGGAAGCTTGGCCAAGAGGGTAGCCTAAGCTCTGATACCAAGATGATGTATGTAGCCTAGGTGATGCCAACAGTGAAGATAAAAGATGGGAAAGATAGAAAACCAAACCAAACAAAAACAAGTAGCTCTAACCGGTTTTGGAAGATAGAATGCAACCCTCTTGTCTAGGATAAGCCAATGGCGCCACCTAGAGGAGAAGTTGGGCTATTCCTCCTTCACTTTTGGATACAGAATTTAATCACCACCATAAGTAAGAAAAGGAACCTAGAAGAACACCACTTGAACTAGCCAATTCAAGCTAAAGCAAATAGGAGTTTCAAGGGAGAGTAAATCACTCAATTTCATTTGCATAAAATGTTCAAGCTGCCATCTTACATTCCTAAAGGCCCCTTATATAGGAGGGAGCCTCAAAAATCAGATTAAAAGGGGTACAAGCCAAGCCAATCGGACCAAGACAAAAGGGGAAGCACAAAAAGCAAGAAAAGTACAAAAGGTGATGGTGACAGTTGCTGGCAGCTTTTCAGTTTTGCAGGGTCAACTTTCAGCAGCCATATCTCCCTTTCTACTTACCCAAATTGGCTCCAACATACCTTAATAGAAATCTTAGAAAGTGCTCTTTCATATGACTACTTTTGGAGCTCGTTGGTGCAGCCGTTCAGGAGTTATAAGCAGAACAAGTGAGATGATGCAGTCTGACTTCCAAAAAGCACCTTTAGAAGTTTCCTCTCTTTTAGCCTCCTTGAGACACGTTTGACTCTGGTTTCTTTTCCCACCCTTTTAGCCAACTCAAAAAGGGATCTAGGTTTCAAAATTCCAGGTTGTTAGGAGTACTTTAGGTTAGGGAATTCGGGCTTCCAAAACCGGGTACAATCTGGCCTGGAAGAACAGTTTGGGCAGTTGGGCTTTAACAAAGGGTTTGGGTGGGCAAATGACATCCAAATGGGCTGAAACTTGATTTATTGGGCAGCTAACTCTCCCATCTTTCCACGAACACCAAAAGTTTGGCTTTAAAGCCTCAGGACATCAGGTTACCAAGGTCAGAAATTCGGGCCATGCGCAGGATGAACCCGGTAGAATGCAAGTGATCATCTCTTGATTGATTTCTAGTCCTTGGAAAGCCTTTATGACCTCTTGAGCTAGAAGAACCCCTTGGGGCTGATCCCCATCAATTTGTCCTTGTATTCTTTGATGACAACCTTTTTTAAAGCTTTATCTTAGAAGAGCACATTGAACACTTGAGTGTGGTGCTTCATACCATGAGACAAAACACTTTGTATGCCACGTTCAATGAATGCTCTTTTGGCATGCCCATGGTAGACGCTTTATCAAGAGTTATGCTATGATAGGTAGACCGCACATTGATTTGCTTAAAAAGGATGGGTTCATTTGGGGAGAGGAAGCAGAGAAAGCATTTCAAGCCTTTAGATAGGCTATGACAACTGCTCCTGTCCTAACCTTGCCAAACTTTCAAACAATTTGAGGTGGAAACTGATGCATTAAATATGGGCATTAGAGTTGTGTTACAATAGGAGAGACACCCCATTGCTTTCATCAGGAGGAATCTAGGACCAAAATGGCAGAAACTCTCTGTTATGAAAAAGAGCTCTTCGTTGTGGCCTTTCCTGTGCAAAAATGGGAACAATATTTGTTGGCAAGACCCTTTATTATCAGAACTGATCAAAAGAGTTTGAAGCTTTTGTTGGAACAAAAAATATCAACACTTTTTCAACACCTTTTGTTGTCTAAATCTATGGGGTTTAAATATGATATGCACTGTAAGAGTGGCTCTGATAATATAAAGGTAGATGCTTTATCAAGAGTCCAAGGAGCTGAACTACTTATGGCTCTCTCAATCATTTAGTCGGACTTGATGGACCCCATTGGGCAAGCCTGTCAATCTGACTCGGTGCTACAGGATATCATTCAACAGAAACAGCATGACCTACAAAATTTCCTAAGTACCAGCTCTTAAAATAGTCAATTGAGAAGGAAAGGAAAGCTAGTGAATGGGGCAGATCTTATCTTAAAAGGACAATTGTTACATTGGGTTCACTCATCACCTATAAGGGGACACTCACGCAGAGATGCAACTCTTTAAAAGATAACGTAGCTCTTTTATTAGAAGGGATTAAATATAAGACAATGTATGATATGTCAAGCTTGCAAATATGATACTTGTGCATCACCAGATTCTTACAACCTCTACCTGTACCAAAAGAAATACGGGTTGATATCTCCATGGATTTTATAGAAGTGTTGCCAAAATCACATAGAAAAGAATATGCGTGGTAGTTGACAGGTTGAGTCAGTATGCACACTTTGTAGCCCTTGCATATCCTTGCACAATTGAAGATGTGGCTTAAGCTTACATGGATCACATTTTCAAATTGCATGGGCTACCAAAAAGTATAGTCCGTTACGGGATGCTGTATTCTCAAGCTCATTTTGGCAATCTTTATTTCCAGTTTTGGGGGCGGATATCCTTTTATCTTCTGTCTACCACCCACAAACTACTGGGCAAACTGAAGTTTAAATAGGTGTCTAGAGACATACCCTAGATGCATGTCTATCCAAGCTCTCAAAGAGTGGTATAAGTAGTTATCCTTGGTGAGTGGTGGTACACAACCACCTACCATTCTTCTGCTCAAATGACTCCTTTTGAGATAGTACATAACAAATCAACCCCTGTTCATTTGCTTTACTTACCAGGGGAAACCAGTTAACCTGCAGTGGACAGAACCATGCAAAAAAGTGAGGAAATGATCAAGCTACTCAAACACAATCTAACTAAAATACAGCACATGATGGATTGAAACAATTGGCAGATAAGGGGAAGGGCAGTTCTTCATTGGTGATGGGGTTTGGCTTAAACTCCAACCCTATAGGCAATCTAGTGTGCAAGCACAATGTGAAGTTAAGGCCTAAGTATTTCAGCCCTTTTGGGTCAATGGAAACGGGGGCTGCCAGATCAAGCTACTTAGGAATTTGCTGGTGAGTTTGAGATCAAATATCCTTTATTCTAGCCTTGAGGTCAAGGCTTCAAAAGGGGAAGCCTCCGATATAGGGGAAAGTCTACCTTGAAGCATTTTCAGTAATTTTGAATATCTTTTACTGTTTTCATTACAAGCTATTTCATTAGATATTTTGACAATTGTAATTAAAAGGGGTAGATGAGCTGGCAGTTTGTTATTCCTGGCAGAAAAGGAGGAAGGTTGTTATTCAGTGTATAACACTGCCGTGGGGAAGAAGTCAGATAGGAATGGAATTAATCCCCAATTGCTCTCTTTTTTCTCTCTGTTACCCCTACAACCTTAATCTGCTCCTGGAACTGTGATTGTGCAGGTTCATCGAATCTCTCATTCTCTCTTCAATAGAGTAGCTTCCTTGTAGCTGTATCATCTTATAAGTAAAATCAATAAATACAGAAAACTGGAATGATGTAATCCGGAGTATCTTTGTGTTAGTGAGCCTACAGGTCCAAAAACAAGAAAGAGACACACAGCTCTTTGCGACCATCTAGGTGTCATTTTTGCAGAAGAGACACCACCTTCATGAGACTAGCACACCGAGTCTGGCAGCTCTTTTGTGAAAGCTATCAAAAAATCTGCATGGTTCACCTCTTTTGGCAGACTAATTAGACCTCTTGAATGCCCACCTTTTGGGCCTTGTTTTCATCATGTGTTTACATCCAACATCTGATATAGATGATTCTTGAATTGTTGGAAAGCTTATTAAATGCATGTTCAAATTAGATTAATTATAGTCAACCTGCATATGTTAAGCAAGAAATATGGCCTTTATAAGGCAAGTATTCTGATTCATGTGCTCATTCTACTGGCCCCTATCTTCTCCTACTCTATGAGCACAAGTCATACAATACGTCTCGCTTAGCAAGAACATGAACTTACAGGAAATAAACACCATAGAAAAGAAAGGATGATGTCACAAGTAAGAAGATGTATTATGGTAGCAAAAAGAAAAAGAAGATAATTTTAAAATTATCATAGTAAAAGAAAAGGGAAAACCAGAGATAGCAAAATCAAATTAAGGTCAAGACAGAAAAAAGTTTCATAAACCCATCGTACCTTTCACAAAACAGCCTCCCATTTCCTTGACACAAGAGCAGAAGCAAAGATTGTAAATACTGGTACAATGCTTTAAGTAGGTGACAACATTGCTCACATATTCACAGTCTTGATGAAGTAATGGCTGGTGAAATTAGTAGAATTTGAAGAGGGGACAATAGGCATTACTCTACACTTGGAATCCAATAATGTTGGTGTTTTTTTTCTAGTCTGGGGGATGAGTCAATCATCCACTTTGGTGATATCACTCCTCCATTGATCCCTTCCTTGCCTAGGTTGGTTTGAGTTCAGCTTCTGCCGCTGCTTCAGCTGGCAAAATACCACAATAAATAATTTTTTTTTGGGTACTCTTTCAGACATAAATATTGTTAAGCAGCTAGTGGCTGTACATTTATACAAAGGCAACAATCAGCTAACGGCTAACCTCACAACCTTTGAGGAAATATAGGGAAACATCAACGTCTCTTGCATTAGAAAGATAATCCAGCATGAATCATAGCTTAGTGCTGCCAAAGCTATGCTGCAGTTAGAAACTGACAGCAGAATCCTAAAGGCACTTGGATTCTTGAAATGGTTGAAGCTTTTGATATGTGGATACCTTCATGAAGCATTAGAACATAATTGAATCAGCTATTATTGGTGATGAAACCTTAGCTTGTCTTTATAAACTACAACTTTTTGTTACCCTCCAGAACTGAAATGAATAGGCTAAATAAGCTTTCAGAATTTCTGACATGTCAAACCTTATATGATCTTGTCTGATCTTGTAAGCTTCACATGACACAGACTCTCGGCCAAAATTAAACCCTCAGGAGCATCCAGAGTATTACATGAGCTTGAGAGGAGTAAATCTGCAACAGCCATATGGACAGCTATGCAGTCCGACCAATAGCATGAATCTCCCAATCAAAACATGTGCATTGAAGAGATCATTCTAATAGGCCATTGAATGAAGTATGTCTATCTCAAATTCATGGTAATTTTGTGACACTAATCTCTAAAGAAATATAATATCTCGTCTCTTACAAAATCCAGCTGCAGCCTGCGGATTTTAGAATCCCTTTTGATTTTTGAGCCAGTCTAACCTCTTCCCCATCCCTTCTTCCTAAACTAGAATACATGTTTGACAAGGCCACTAGAGGCGTTGCGTTATCGGGCTCCAATATCATAAGCTGCTCAGCTGCAAGCTTTGCAATATCAGGACGTGATTGGGAACAACTTGCGTTAAGAAGAGCTCCCCATGCCCCAGCATGGGGTTCAAATGGCATTGAAAGGATCAGATCAACTGCTTGGTCCAGCAAACCTGCTCGACCAAGGAGATCAATCATGCATGCATAGTGATCTGAACTTGGCTCAATGTGATAGTCTGACCTCATGGATTTGAAAAACTCTTGTCCTTCTGCAACTGAACCTATGTGTGAGCAAGCAGAAAGCACACCAAGGAAAGAGATCTCATTTGGCTTCTGCCCATCCATCTGCATTCTGTTAAACAAGTTAAGTGATTCTTGTCCAAGGCCATGGTAGGCAAATCCCATGATCATTGAGTTAAAAGATACAACATTTGGGGAAGAAATCGTCTTGAAGACACGATATGCATCAGAAATATTTCCACACTTCGAGTACATCGACACTAAAGAATTTTGGACAGACAAATCATGCTCCATATGCATCTTCACCACATGAGAATGAAGTTGCAATCCCTCAAATAAATTGGCTAAACCAGAAGCAGCACTTATTACACTGCTCAAAGTAAGAACATTTGGTCTAAATGATCTTTGGGTCATCCAACTATACCACCAAATTGCTTCGGAGAATTTTTCATTGTTGACCAAGCCAGAAATGATAGCTGTCCAAGCAATATCATCCTTTTGGGGCATCAAGTTGAACAAATTGATGGATTTTGCAACATCCCCTTTTTGAGAAAACCCTCCGATCATTGTTGTCCAAGAAATTATATCCCTTTTTGGCATAATCTGAAAGAGATCATATGCTTCATCCATTTTGTCAGCTTGAACATACGATGCAATTAATGAATTCCATGATACTATGTCCCTCCCTTTCATGGACTGGAACAGTCTATTAGCAGCTTCAAGACAGCCAAATTTACCATACATACTGATGATAGAGTTGGTCAAAATGACATCACTCTCAAATCCCAGACGTGAAACTAAGCCATGGAATTGACACCCTTCTCTGTACCTCTGATTGCTCGTACAAGCTTCAACAATCGAGGTCAAAGTCCTAGGATTAACCCTTACAGCCTCCTGTTTCATAGACAAAAATAGAAGACACCCATCCTCAAAATTTCCAGTTTTCATATACCCATTTATCATCACGGTCCAAGAAACCACATTCTTCTCTGGTATCATTTCAAACAACTTTCTAGCGACGTCGACAAGTCCGGTTTCAGAGAAACCATCAACCATTAAGCTCCAAGAAACGACGTCTTTTTCCATCATTCCATCAAAAATCCCAACAGCTTTGTCCAGTGCACCTGCCTTTAAGTACCCAGAAATCAAAGCATTCGCGCAAACAGGGTCACGCCAATTTCTTGGCATATCATTATATAATCTCTCTGCCTCTTCAAACATAGCAGCACTGGCATAGCCAGTTATCATGGCTGCATAAGATACTGAATTTCGCTCAGGCATCCTCCTAAACAACTCATGAGCGTCACTAACCCTCAACTGATTCCGCACATAGCCCGTGATCATTGCATTCCAGGACACAATATTCCTTTGAGGCATTTCATCAAACACCTTCCGTGCTTTAGCGAGCTCACCATTTTCTGCATATGCCGTGAGCAGAGCAGTCCAAGTGACGGTATTTTTAACTCGCATGCGATTGAATATTGACTCTGCTTCTCTGATATTCCCGGTTCTTCCCATTTTGGTAATTTGGGAGTTGCAAAACACGATTGATTGTTCACTGTTTGGGCTCTGCCTGAAGCCATTTTCCCTCCTGTGCGGGGTTAAGGGGCTTTGCCAAGCGAAAGTTGAATAAAAAGGAACGAACTTTTGAAGATACAAATGAATCCACCCTCTACGCACAACGAAGATTGAACTCTGTCTGATTATCATGAGAATAAAGATGATGCGACGTGTGTGATGATGCCGAAAATTGTCAGTCTTATAACCGCTTCTGCACTCGAGTTTATTGGAAAGCTCAAATGCTGAACAGCCCACAGGGCACGAAACCAAGCCACCTACGACAGCGTGTTTGGAAACGACATATTAAATTTTACATTGTACCTTGTTCTCCACACCAAAGCGTGACAAATTTGAAAAATATTCAAATATTTTCAGATTTTAACCATCTAAATTTGGGGCGAAGCTGATAATCTGACATGTGACTTTGAGCTGAAATGGGGACGTTGAGTCTAGTTTTTCCTTAATACAAATTATTAAAAATAAATATGTCTAAAGACCAGAATATTGGAGAGATGAGGAATGAATCATGGACTCCCAAGATCATCAAACACACAGAAAAAACATAAAAACAATGGATACTTCTGCTTAGATTCAATTTCTAACCATCAAGATGATTGTGTAACTAAAGTTCAAAAATGATATCTTTATCCAATCTCTCTCCTAAAGGCTTAGATCTACCAAGAGAAATTTTAAAGAAAAAAGTCTAAATCACTACACTGAACTAGAGGTAAAAATTAAGAGATTTTGAGAAACAAAATGGCCTCTAGCCCTTAAGTTTTTTCATTCATGAAATCTCCGTTTACATTAAGAAAAATGGGTCTATAAATACCCAAAATCTATGAAAAAGCTAATATATTAGTGGGACAAGTGGATCAATGAGAGTTCTACAAAATATTCTAAGAAATAAATCAAAAATCCAAAGGTAATCACAATTGCTATGAGAAGTAGTTTCCAGGAATTCTTCCCTTTTTTCTAAGAAGCCTCTAGAGAATTGTACTATACCAACGAGGGTGATGCTCTTCGAATCTTTTCCTTGGTAGGTGTAGATTCATTCATTATAGGAAATATCAAGAACTACAACTATATTCTCCTCAAGTAGAGTCAAAACTCATATTGCTCCAAAACCAAATTTTATGCACACTTCTCTTAATTTTGACCACTTCTCTCTCAAATGGAATCCTATGCCAATTTTTAGGACATGGGACTAAAATAGACATATTAGGAAATTAAGAAAACATTGAGTTAGGAACCAAACTTTACCCAAATCCACCGAATTTATCGATAAAAGACAATACTGGTACATTTGAGGATTTTGCTACTTTAGGGAATTGAAATGTGTATATCCACTGGAAATATTTATATATTCTAATATTAGACTCGAGCACCTTTCAAGAGTCATAGATCATTACTTTTTGAGCTCATTTGTTAGGTTAAATATCATGATAAAATGGGCTTAGGTGCTAGAATTGGTGTCAAGTAACTCTTGAATAGATGAGACCGTTTTTATTTCTTGGTGCCATGCCAAGGGAGTCTCTTCATATATCAACCTTTCTCACTTGAGAAGAATTTGGCCTCAAATCCTTGGGGTTAAAATCCATCGGCATCAACCTTGCACATTTATTACCGTCTTTGGTTTGAAAATACCTGTTGTGCTAAAAACTCCACTTCTCTCGAACATATAAGAGTTATTGAAGCTCTTAGGGGCTCTTTTCTCAAAGCAATTGAATGTATTAGATCTAGCACTCAGTTGCTTGCTGAAAATCCCAGTGTTCTTATCACAACTCATGTGAAATAAGAGTGAAGCCTCACATTCAAGAGATAGATGATGATCATCAAGGAGCATCACACCATGATGGGCTTCATTCCAAAATTCATTCAAAGGTGATTGAAGAGGTATAGGGCTGTCACTTTCTCTCTTGTGTTTGAGTCAACCAAGAGTAACGTCAATATAGGCTTGCTCTTACTGTCGGTTCTCTGATCTTAATTATATTTCGCTCATGTAGACGCTTTTCTCACATCTCTCCCTTTCGTATTTGTGAGATGGGGGTAAAGAAGCAAATGTAAATGCTTTCCTTTGTTGTGTTATAGGAATCATATCTATCACAACTCACATAATAGTCAAACAACTATGGTCCACTAAGAAAAATTTGACAAGCACTCAAAGGAAACATCCCATGCAAAGCCTCATCTCTAAATTTGCATATTCAAAATTAAAACCGAGCTTGTTTGGCGATGTTTACCTTAATTCCCAAATGGAGCCAATGGAGAGTCTAAAAGTGTGATTGTGAGACAATAGGTAGCATAACGTCCAAGGTTAGTTTTGATTCAACTCTTTTCTTTTTAAGATCCAAGATGATCCCATTTTCTTCATTTGCCTCCACATGAACCACAGAGGGATCTTCTTCTTTTAAGGGTTCTTTTTTCTTCTGAGTTAAATAGGATCTTCTGATCTTCTCTTGAGCAACAATGAGTTCCTTTTTCAAGGGTTTTTCTTCAAAGAGTTGGTCTTAGTAGAATCTAATAGCTATGTAAGACTTGAGCCAACTCCAAGTCATGATTCTAGGCTTGTCTTAAAGAGCTCTTTCCCTCCTAAGACATTTAAACCAATATTCGGCAGAACATCGAAGCTTTTGAGTGCTATCTTGAAACTCTCTTCATTCACATTTCCTTTGTCCTTAAAATAATCTTTAAGTGTTTGAATCCGTCTCAAATAGATGGTAGGATCCAAACTAGTACTTCAAAGCAATGAGGTTCTTTTATGACTTTCTTCACTTGTGTCATTTGCATTTTAAACTTCCTTACTTAATCTAGAAGTTCAAGGATATCCCTATTCTCTATTGTATGAGGAAATAAGGTGTGAAAGGGGTTTGGGGAAATAAAGTTGAAGAGGAAAGGAAGGCCACGAACCATGGGGTGGACCATGGATTCTTCATGGTGGGCACTAGTTGGGTACTTATAGTTTTTGTGAAGGCTTTTTGATGGAGTCTTAGATTTATGTTTGGGTTGTGGTTTATCTTTGGACTATTTTGGGGCATTTTTTTTTCTGGACTAAGAAGGATTAATCAAGATGGAAAATGTAAGGGCCACACTTTCATTCTATTGCTGACTAACTATTTCAATTGCTAAATTTACCAGTTGCATTTGAATCATCGTTCGGCAAAAATATTAAATCGACTGTGTGAGTTTTAATGGATAATTTCATTAAAAAGAATGATTATTTGATTAATGTTATTATCGATGTCACTTATTTATAAAATTATTGAAGCAACGCTAAACCGAGTTTTTAAAATCGTTTTTCATTTTACTTGGTTGAATCCCAAAGTTTAAACTGAAATATTGATTGTAGGTCGTTTTGATTCGGGTTTAGCCTAACCTTTAGCAAGTACGGGATCGGGATTCAGTTGAATGATGTTAATTGAGTCAAAAAAAAAAACAAAAAGGGAAGAGGGGGCCTGTTATCGGGTCACAGAGAACCCGACCCCCCCTTCCTCTCTCGCTTGCACCTCGCTCTCTCTCTCTCTCTCTGCTTCGCTCTCGCTCTCTCCCTCTCTCGCGGGTCACCGGTCGCCGCCTGGCTTCACCGCCGGCGATCATGTGTCGCCGGCGAGAGAAGGAGCCGTCTGGCCTCACCCACGCGTCGCCAGCCGCCCAATCACTGCCAGTTTTCCTTCCCCCACGTCACACGATTGAGTCAGCTCTCAAACCACGCGTCTAACGCCTGAAAACCACCATCCACGTGCCGGATTCTGGCGAGCCACGACCCTCTCCACCTCCTCTATAAATCTGGGGGTCGAATTCGACCCCAGACAACCCCAACCGCGACCAAATTGAAGCTAGGGCTTCGGGTTCTGGGTATAGCTGAACGAAGTTCGAATTCAAAAGGATTTGGGGCGTGAATTACTGCCAATTGAGTGGGTAATTAAGCAGTTTCAGGTGAGTGATTCTCCTCTCCTAAGCCGTTGTTGTCATTTTCAAGTATAATTTCAGCAGAATGATGTTGCATGTTAGATTAAGGTTAGTTTAAGTAGTTAGAAATGTCAGGGATTGATTGAAAATGTACTGCCTGGTAATTTCAAACCTAATTATGCACTCCCAGACCGTATCCACAGACCCTGCTCACTGCCGTCAATATGCATGTCTCGAATCAGTAAATTCTCAGCTTAGTAATGCATAGGAATTGTTATAGGCTGTAACCGTATTTTGATTGATACCTGAATTGATTTATGTGCAAACTCGCTGCTTGATAGAAACTCGAATCATGTTATGCTAAAACAACTTAAATAGGCTTGGAATGTAATTCTGAGACAATGAATGATGCTTCAAATCGATACGTGTTAGTCCATGCTTGAAAAATGACTTTAAAATGAATTATGCCTAATTAATCGTTCCGAAACGTAATATGAATGCTTAGAATCGACTTTAGTACATTTGGTTAATACGTACCTGGAAGTTGGTTCGAAGTAAACTATGCATGTTTAGCATCAATTTAATATATTTAGTTAACGCATATTTGAAAGGTTGACTCGAATAAGTGAACGACACAACAAGGGATTGCCTGAGGTTTATTACGTCTTAATGACCTAGAAAGGGGTTTAATGATAATCTTGACATGATAAACGAATGCCATGAGACCTGTTACACTAAAAAGGCCTAAATAGGTTCGAATAGTAATTTCGATGCAAGTGATGAATGTTTAGACTCGTATCATGTCTAAGTGACCTTAACGGATTCAAATGGAAACACGAATGTGATCAATGAATGTTTAGAGCCCTATTATGCGTAAAGGACCATAAAAGCCTGAATAGTGAATTATTACATGCTTAGTCAGCTTAACCTAACTCATTAGATGTCCATTTCAAGTCAAGCTCGCATGAATGCTTAAATATAAATATATATGTATATATTTGTGCATGGTTATAACCGTTTGCTGCAGCGCTTCGATAATTGCTGGTTATCTAATTGGTAAGTTCCGCGTTGGTAAGTTTATGTATTTCCTTCAGTGACCATCATGATTAGAATGCTAGATCATGAACTGAAACTGAGATGGTAGTTGGATGGCTTGAGGAATAACTATGACTGGTTCGAGGTTCTTGTGGTACGGTGCTTGTGAGGAGGGAGTTCGGGTTGTAAATTAACCGCAATCGTGTGGATTACGAGGCCATGTGTGGCTCATTGTGTTGAAATGATTATGAAGTGTTTAAATGTAATATGTGTATTCCCTTTTCCTTGTATGTTTAAAATGTAATATGTGTGTGGAAGGGTGATGATTTAGCAAATGACTCTTCATGTGTTTTAAATGAATAATAGCCATGTCTAGTAATGAGCTATGGCCTATTTTAGCTATTCAAATAGTGTTTGGGAGGAATCCCTAAAACGTTTTTAACAAAAGGGAGATGGGAATTATACGTTGAATGATTTTATTGTTTGAAACGGAAAATTACTAGTCGTTATGACCATACGCTTTCCTTGGCTAAGATAATGTGCTGTGGACACTATGTTATGAATGATGACTACCTAGGGCTTACGTCCTGGTACTAGGAAACCCTAGAAGACTCTGACAAGGGTAATGGTCCAATATGTTTATGAAGCCATCCCGGGAGTAAGTGCTTATTTGTGAGCGTTAGGTCTCACTATGGGGTTCGAGAATAGATCTCACCCACTCAGCACCCTGTAATGATCTTATGCCACAAGTATTTTCCTTATGAATGAGAAACGCAGTTGGCAATTGCTGTCTTGAACGTTTTATGAAAAAGAAAGGTTGAAGGACATCTAATAGTCGATTGAAAGAAAGATGAGCAGTTTCTACAAGTCGTAATACGATATGAATGAAAATGCTTTGTTTTATGTGATCTCAAGTAATGTATGGTCAAGTTCTCATGTTACTTCAGATAGTTACGTTTACATCAAGTCATTATGTGGCGTTAAGTAACTATACGTTAGAAAGTGCATATTGAATGAATGAGTACTAATGCATCACACATTCATGTCTTATGGTGTCTTCCTAAGTAGTAAATCCTTAACATGCCAACATTCTTCGCATTAAGAACCCCTTGTGTTAATAATATGGTCAAGTGCCCCTAATGCGTATCACATAGCTCATCGCAACTTGAATGCCATGTGAATGTTAACGAATGAATACTAGAGGTCATAATACTTGTAAAAGGTTTGCTTTAGGAAGTGGAGGGGGCACTCATTGAGCACGTAGTGACTCACTCCATTTCCTTTCCTCTTTTTCCCCCTCCCAGGTAATGAATGAAAACTTATGCTTGCTACTTGCTTACGGACAACCAGTCTTCCAGGATGTGTTCCCATGCTGCTGTGTGATGAAGCTGCCATTTCCTCCTTTTGATTGATGTAATGTAAATGGCAAACATGTAGCTGGCTCTGGTCAAGCTGCAAACCTTGTAACTATCTGTATGGCTGTTGTAAGGGCATAAGCCCTTGTCCCGGGGGTGTGCCCCGTGGAGGACTCTTGTTTTATGTAAATTAATTAGTATAATGTCTCCAGGTACCCCTCGACTTGTGTCAAAATTTTGTAAACGTCGTAGTTTTAGGCAGAACTCTTGCAGTTTCGTCCCAGGAATCCCTTAGCCAACCTAGGGTTAGGTGACCATATAAGGAGATCGGCAATCACGACAGCCTTAGGGGTCTCCCTCGGGGGATCCTGGCGGTGTAACGTCCCTCTGGGATAGAGGGGTGTTACATTAGGTGGTATCAGAGCCATAGGCTGCATGTGCATATAGATGTGACCTTAGGTGTACCAATGTGTGAAGGTATGTGTTTTAAAGTGTTTACTTGAGCTTACTATGTGCTTATTTTACATACTTATGTGCGCAAACTAGAACATAGTTTAGGACTCCCAAACAAATACGCGCTTGATGGTGTCCTTCCTAACCCAGCGTGGTGATGTAGGATGGTGTTTAGTATTGATGATTTTGAGTATCTACCCTTCTGGTTGGCTGCATGGAATGCAGTCATATTCTGGGAAGCAATGAATAAGAGCAACTAGTGGAGACTTACACGGGTTACACAGAACCATTGGACTTACAAGTTCATCAGAGCGATGCCATATACAGGAAGGTGGGCCGAAGTCACTTCTATTCTCCGTCTCTACCATGTACATAAGGGAGCTTATACACCATTCACTTTTAGAGGGTTGGTGGATTTCCTAATATTAGCAGAAGGGCGGGTGGATTCCTTAGGAAGTACCCCCTTGGGAAGGAGCGATGCCGCTATGCAACTGATCAACACGGCTCTAATTGCTCCTGCCGCTACCCAACGACTACCAATCACAATAGCAGAGAGAAATCAGATCGAACATCGTTAAATGAGACTTTTGTTCATAGAAAATCCTCAGGCAAGACGATACAAGCGAGTGGCCACTCTGTGGGCACGATGGATAGATTCCTTCGGTGCACAATACCCCCAGGGCTGGCAGGCCACAATGCTGAGAATGAAAGAACTGGTGGATGGGGCGCCTGATGTGGAATACTCTCCACCCTTCGTGTTATGGAACCTGCTAGCCCCAGTGGAGTCAGAGGGATCGAATGAACCAGTAGTAGATGATCCTCCTGAGGAGGGTTTCTCAGGTGGTAATTAGGGCTGCATGTGGCCTGGAGTCGCCAATGTGTGCACTGTTTCTAAATAAAATCTAGCTAGTGTATGCTTGTAAATAAATAATGTAGGTGGGGGCATCACCCCTGTTGCCGTATACAATGTAAATGCTTGTTATAATGAGGAAAAAGAGATGTTTGTGCAACCTGAGTAGGGTCGCACTAATGCTTCGCAATTTATAAATGCTATTTGATGTTATACTATACTTTTAACTGTCTTTGATAATCTATTTTCATATAAAACTAAGCAACTTTGCATGAACAGCTGTGTAACAATGCCTCCCCGCAGAGAACAGATGGCGGAGCCAACCGCCTTAGAGATGATTTGCCAATTCAATAAATTGAAGCCACCCAAGTTTGGGGGCAGGACGGGACGGATCCTCTCGCTTACGAAGAATGGTTGAGGCGAATGGAAAACCTATTTGAAGTAATGGACTGTCCTGAAGGTTCCAAGGTGCGCCTCACCACCCATCAGTTCGAAAAGGAAGCTGAGTTCTGGTGGGGAACGGTGAAACCCCGGGCCGGGGAACCGGCTCTAACTTGGGAACAGTTGAAGGCTCTAATGGATGCTCAGTATTACCCCCGAGATATGAAGAGAGCAAAAGAGCAAGAATTTCTGCGTCTGAAACAAGGACAAATGAGTGTGGTTGAGTACGCTGCAAAGTTCAATGAATTGAGCCGCTTTGCACCTAACCAGGTCGCAACAGAAGAAATGAAAATGGATCATTTCGAGCAAGGGTTGAAAGGATCGATTAAACGGATGATAGCAGGCCACGTTTTCACCAGTTTCCAAGAGATGTACCAACGGGCAGTGAAAATAGCCCGGGTTATAGAGGAAACCGAGGCTGAAAGCCGACAATCGAGCCAAGTCAAGAGAAAATTTGGTCCAGGTGGATCAAATGATTCGAGGAACAAGAGATTCAGGGACTTTAACATCGCAAGAAACCAGGGTCAAGGCAAGAAAGTTGCAACAGGGCAAACTGTAGGACCCTGCAACCAATGTGGGCGCCTGCACTCTGGCTTATGTAGATTTGGCATAGGAGAATGTTATGGATGCGGCGCTACAGACCATAAGATTGCTGATTGCCCGAAAAGGGCATGGAACCGGCAGAGAAGCACACAAGGTTCAAACACGGGGGCTAATCCTGTCATACAAAGAGGTCGTCCTCCCATGAATACAGCCGCAGAAGGCCAACGAAGGGGAAAAAGGCCACAGGCAGGTGGCCGCGTGTTTTGCTTAGAAGGAGACGAGGTTGAGGACCCCATTAACACTGTCTCAGGCACTCTCCCCATCAATCATCTTTATGCTCATGTTTTGTTTGATTCGGGTGCCACACATTCTTTTGTAAATCCCATCTTCGCAAAGAAGCTCGCTAACAAGCCTGACGAGATGAATGTGCAACTACATGTAACCACTCCTTTGGGCTTTACCTATTACACTGATGTTATTTTCAAAAACTGTGCCATTCACTTGGAAGGGAGAATCCTCCCTGTGAACTTAGTACAGTTAGACATACAAGGTTGGGATGTTATTTTAGGAATGGATTGGTTAACCACGCATAAAGTGACCATTGACTGTGAAAAGAAACTGGTTACCTTTTCGACCCCGGACGGAGAAAGGATAACCTACAAGGGAAGTGGCCCCCAGGTGATTACTCCAATCATATCTGCTATGCAAGCACTTAGAATGCTAAGGAAGGGATGTCAGGGCTATCTGTGCGCGATTGAGGGCACAGAACACGAAGATCTGAATCTGAGTGAGATCCCGGTAGCAAGGGAATTCCCGCAGGTGTTGCAGGAAGTACCAGGGTTACAACCGGACCAAGAAATCGAGTTTACCATTGAACTCGTGCCTGGAACGAGCCCAATATCCAAAGCGCCTTATCGAATGGCACCTGCTGAGCTGAAGGAACTAAAAACTCAGTTATAAGAATTGCTGGATAAAGGACTGATTCAGCCTAGTGTCTTACCCTGGGGAGCACCAGTGCTCTTCGTGAAGAAAAAGGATGGAAGTCTAAGATTATGTATCAACTATCGAGAGTTGAATAGGGTAACAGTGAAGAATAAATATTCCTAGAATCGATGACTTGTTTGATCAACTAGCTGGCGCCTCGGTATTCTCAAAAGTTGACTTGAGGTTGGGGTACCATCAGCTGAAGATTAAGAAAGAAGATGTACCTAAAACGGCCTTCCGCACTCGATACGGGCATTATGAGTTCTTAGTGTTGCCATTTGGATTAACTAATGCTCCTGCTTTCTTTATGGACTTAATGAACAGAATATTTAAGCCATACCTCGATAAATTCGTAGTGATATTTATTGATGACATCCTGGTATACTCCAAGACTAGGGAAGAACATGCAGACCACCTACGAACGGTGTTGAAAACCCTAGAAGAGCACAAGCTGTACGCCAAGTTTAAAAAGTGCGAGTTTTGGTTAAGGAAGGTGCAATTTCTGGGGCATATGGTAACTAAGGAAGGTATCTCGGTAGATCCAGCGAAGGTGGAGGCCATTGTAAATTGGCCAAGACCCATAAAGGTCTCAGAAGTACGAAGTTTTCTGGACATGGCTGGCTATTATCGAAGATTCGTAGAAGGATTTTCTAAACTGACTTTGCCTATTACCAAACTACTTCGAAAGACCACTAAATTTGAATGGACCCCAGAATGTGAAGATAGCTTTCAGGAGTTAAAGAAACGTTTGGTGTCTGCACCAATATTAGTGCTACCTGAAGGCAACGAAGGGTTTGTGATCTACAGTGACGCATCTAAGAAGGGACTGGGGTGTGTATTAATGCAAAAGGGCAGAGTTATTACTTATGCCTCATGCCAACTGAAGCCTTACGAAGAAAATTATCCAACACACGACCTAGAATTAGCTGCAATCGTATTCGCCCTAAAGATCTGGAGACGTTATCTCTATGGGGTGAGGTGCGAGGTATACACTGATCATAAGAGCCTGAAATATATCTTTACTCAGAAGGAGTTGAATATGAGACAAAGAAGATGGTTAGAACTCCTAAAAGACTATGATATGGAGGTGAAGTACCACCCTGGTAAAGCCAACGTGGTGGCCGATGCCTTAAGTAGGAAATCTACTGGAACGGTAGCATATTTACTCACACGAGAAAAGAGGCTCCTAAGAGAGCTCGACGGGTTACAAGTAGCGGTGGTACTACCAGGGAATCAAAGTCACATAGCAGCGCTTCAAATCTCATCGCCCTTGATTGAAACGATCAAGCAACAGCAGAAGAATGACCCTGAACTCATGAAAATAAAGAAAGCGCTGGAACAAGGAAGGAATAAGGTGTTTTCCATCAAAAATGAAGTACTCTGGTATGGGGATAGGCTGTGTGTACCAAATATCACAGCTCTCAAGGAGGAGTTGTTAAAGGAAGCGCATAATTCTACACTTGTTGTACACCCTGGAAGTA